>MU269982.1:24887412-25129907 GCA_021432705.1 Caranx ignobilis | reverse complement strand
AAAAAATATTTGGATCTCAACAACACCTTGCTCCACCTCAGGGTGTCAATTACCAATGCCAACTGCACAAACCTGGCCGCCGACGCCCCTGTAGGGTTAATCAATTATCCTCTTAAGACAATTTTTAGCAGTGCGATGTTATTCTGGGGATAGACTGATATCGCAGTCCAGCCACTCACCCTTACAGGGCTATGATTGAAGCCCTGCTCAACTTTTCAGAAGCTAGCCTACAAACACAGTTTAGCTCCGGGCTGTTTTACAAAGACACCACCAGTTCTATAGACTCTGTGGTGACCGTCAACGGACCCAACCGAGGTCTAGGTCACAGAGCCGGTTTTACCGCACAATCCAGAGAGCTCCATTTGCTGGGTCCTCTCCACGCAGATATATTATTTAGCGAGAGGCTTCTTTTGAATTCTGTGGACTTTTGAATTAAGCTGACCAGTGTCCAATGCCTTTTGCCTCATGGGTGCTGCCAACAGCACCTACAGTTTAAGAATACTGGGGCTGCTCTGTTGAAAAAAGTGACAGTTTCCCTGGCCGTGCGCCTAGGTCACGCTGTGGCGTTGATGAAAAGCAACGCTCTGTACCCTCTGTCTTGTGTGAATGTGAAGACTTACTCCATTTTTATCCATAACAACGTCGAATACCTGGCCTTGTGTCAGGACGGGAGACAGGTGCCGGCCAAAGCTTTTCAGCCTCAATTTAACAATGGAGTCTCTGTCAGGGAGTTTTACAACCTGTTTACAGCTACGGGCAGACACTTGAAGGATTTACTTCTGAGCATCAACAGGAGGGAATTTGAACAAGGATACTCTTTGTTTGTCTTGAAAATGTTTTAGCGTTGTATCAAGAGGACGAATTAAAATGACGAGATTGTAACTGCTTTTGTGGAAAAATATCAAAGCTGTGTGAAGCGAAAAATCTTTTCAGCACACCGTGTGTTCTTTACAAATGTTTAAAGATTGTTACAAGTTGTGAAATAAAAGACAAAAAAAAGTCACGTTTTGGTTTAAGCGTTTTTATTGTTATCCTCAGTAGCTACAGCGAGAGCTTTATGAAGTAAAAGGCAAGGCAAGGCAAGGCAATTTGTATAGCCCGTTTTTACAAACAGTTTGTTTCAAAGGGCTTTACACAGCATCATGACAACATCCTCTGCCCTCACATCGACTGAGGAAAAACTCCCAAGAAAACCCTTTAACAGGGAAAAAAAATGGAGAAACCTCAGGGTGAGCAACAGAGGAGGGATCCCTCACCCAGGACGGACAGACGTGCAATAGATGTTGTATACAGACAAAGAAAACAATTTACAACATGGAATACGGAAAACATGGAAATGGAATCAGTCAGTTTATGAAAAATGATGAAGGAAGCTCCTGGTGGGCAGGGAGAGAAGGCCAGCTTAATGGGACTACTGGATGGCAGACTGGGTCATGAGCAGGAGTGCAGGCCGGTTTAACAGCAGGAAAAGGAGGTGATGTGATGGTGGCAGTTGGTGCAGGGGATGGAGCTCTGAAGAGATCTGTGGAAATACAGAGAGAGTGCGAGACACCAAGGCCAGACTACAAAGTGCAACAAATAATGGCAGTTCAAAATGTGTGAGAGGAGAGGAGAGGAAGGATAGGGCTCCGTGTAACCTGATGTGTCCCCCAGCAGTTTAAGCCTATAGCAGTGTAGCTATAAAATGGATCAGGGCTACCTGAGCCAGCCCTAACTAAAAGCTCTGTCATAGAGGAAGGTCTTAAGCCTAGACTTAAATGTAGAAAGAGTGTCTGCCTCTCTGACCCATGGAGAGAGCTGGTTCCATAATAGAGGAGTCCGGTAACTGAAGGCTCTACCTCCCAGTCTGTTTTTAGAGATACTGGGGGTCACTAACAGACCTGCATTCTGGGAGCGAAGTGCTCTGGTAGGACCGTATGGGATAATGAGGTCTTTCAGATAAGTTGGAGCTTTGTCATTAAGAGCCTTGTAAGTAAGTAGAAGGATCTTGAAGTCTATTCTATATCCTACGCTGGCCTCAGCATTCAAGTCAATTTTAGATTCAACTGGCTTCTCCCTGAGGGTACATGAACCCACTCACTCTTTTAATCATATCCTTGATCTGGTGCTTAATTGTTTATAAAAGTGGATCACATCACTGTTTTCCCTCAGAACCCGGTCTTGTCTGACCATTCTTTAATATCCTTTGGATTTACTTTATCAAATTATACTTTACCTGGGAAAAAATCCCACTACAGTAGATGTTTAAACACTGACACTGACACTGAGCTCATTCCAGCTGAGCTTGCTGCCACAACTTATGGTAATACGATGGGCAGATATGCTGATTTTACTCCCTCGCAGGTAGATTATCTTGTAGACAGCACTGCAGCAACACTCCTTGGAGCACTTGATGCTGTAGCTCCTCTGAGAAAGAAAGTCATCGACCAGAAGAGAATAGCTCCCTGGTACAATTCAAACCTGCGCATCTTGTAGCAGAAGACCAGACAGCTGGAAAGGAAAACACATTCCAGCCAATGTGAGGAGGACCGTCGAGCCTGGAAAGACAGTTTATTAATATATAAAAAAGAGCTTCGCAGCGCCAGGAGTACATACTTTTCATCTTTAATCGAAGAGAATAAAAGCAATCCCAGGATCCTTTTTAACACTGTGGCCAGGCTGACTAAGAACCACAGTGCTGTTGAGCCATGCATCCCTCCGACTCTCAGCAGCAACAATTTCCTAACTTTCTTTACTGAAATGATCGTAAATATCAGAACAAGGATGGGCAGTAGTGGACCACAGATTACAGCCCCTACGGAAGCACCTCCCAGACTTGGTGCGTACTTGAACAGCTTCTCCCCCATCGACCTGTCTGACCTAACTTCTGTAATCACCTCCTCCAAATGAGCTACATGTCTGCTTGACCCAATCCCAACAAGACTGCTCAAGGATGTCTTCCCTTAGTTAACGCTGCCATACTGAACCAGATCAACCTTTCCTTAGTCACAGGCTACGTGCCACAGGCCTTTAAGGTGGCTGTCATTAATCCTCTGCTTAAAAAACCCTCTCTTGATCCAGATGTACTAGCCAACTATAGGCCTATATCCAACCTTCCCTACATCTCTAAGATCCTTGAGAAGGTTGTCCTAGTGCAGCTACATGAACATCTGCATAGTAATGAGCTCTTTGAAGCTTTCCAATCTGGATTTAGAGAACACCATAGCACTGAAACAGCACTGGTCAAAGTTTCCAACGATCTTCTTATAGCTTCCGACAGAGGTCTTGTCTCTGTACTTGTACTTCTGGACCTCAGTGCTGCATTTGATACCGTCGATCACAGCATCTTACCGCATAGACTAGAACACGAAATTGGGATCAAAGGATCTGCTCTAAAATGGTTTGCTTCATACTTATCTGACCGATTTCAATTTGTTAATGTTAATAATGACCATTCAGAGTACAGCAGAGTTATGTATGGTGTGCCGCAGGGTTCAGTTTTAGGACCAGTTCTCTTCACTCTTTACATGCTTCCATTAGGGGATATAATCCGTAAGCACTCCATCAATTTCCACTGTTACGCTGATGATACTCAGCTCTACTTATCTATAGAGCCAGATGATAGAAGCCGCCTCATCAATCTGCAAGATTGCTTGAAAGACATTCAATCCTGGATGTCTTCTAACTTCCTACTACTGAACTCTGACAAAACAGAGGTTATTGTGATTGGACCTAAGCGTCTCAGGGACACATTCTCCAATCAGATTGCTACTCTGTATGGCATCACCCTGAACTCCAGTCCAACAGCGAGGAACCTTGGAGTCATTTTTGACCAGGATCTTTCCTTCAGTTCTCACATAAAGCATGTGACTAGGACTGCCTTCTTTCACCTGCGCAATATAGCTAAGATCAGAAATATCCTCTCTCAGAGTGATGCTGAGAAACTGGTCCACGCATTTATTACTTCCAGGCTGGACTACTGTAACTCTCTCTTGTCAGGATGCCCAAAAACCTCTCTGAAGAGTCTCCAGCTGGTCCAGAATGCTGCAGCCAGGGTATTGACAAGAGTTAATAAGATAGAGCACATCTCTCCCATTCTAGCTTCTCTCCATTGGCTTCCTGTAGGATATAGAATAGACTTCAAGATCCTTCTACTTACTTACAAGGTTCTCAATGACAAAGCTCCAACTTTTCTGAAAGACCTCATTATCCCATACTGTCCCACCAGAGCACTTCGCTCCCAGAATGCAGGTCTGTTTGTGACCCCCAGTATCTCTAAAAACAGACTGGGAGGTAGAGCCTTCAGTTACCGGACTCCTCTATTATGGAACCAGCTCTCTCCATGGCCTTGGTGTCTCGCACTCTCTCTGTATTTCCACACATCTTTTCAGAGCTCCAAACCCCTGCACCAACCAACCCACCGCCGCCTCCATCACCTCCTTTCTCCTGCTGTTAAACCGGTCTGCACTCCCTGCTCACGACCCCATCTGCCGTCCAGTAGTCCCATTAAGCTGGCCTTCTCTCCCTGCCCACCAGGAGCTTCCTTCATTATTTTTTGTTAACTGACTGATTCCATTTCCATGTTTTCCATATCCATGTTGTAAATTGTTTTCTTGTCTGTATACAACATCTATTGCATGTCTGCCTGTCCTGGGTGAGGGATCCCTCCTCAGTTGCTCACCCTGTGGTTTCTCCATTTTTTTTTTCCCTGTTAAAGGGTTTTCTTGGGAGTTCTTCCTCAGTCAATGTGAGGGTCTAAGGGCAGAGGATGCTGTCATAATGCTGTGTAAAGCCCTTTGAGACAAACTGTAAAAACGGGCTATACAAATAACATTGCCTTGCCTCTTGTAAAGACTTTGGGACATTTGTCTGAAAAAAGTGCTATATAAATAAACTTAATTATTATTATTAGACTGGGCCATATACAGCAAAAGCAGGGACAGCAGGCCAGCTTAATGGCAGTACTGGTTGGCAGGCTGGTTCATGAGCAGGGAGTGCAGGCCGGTTTAAATGGGAACTATGCAAGTCCAGTCACGTTTCTGCTGTTTTGCTAACCCTCCCCTGGGCCGTGTGCATCTGTTTTTGACGGATCTGGTGAAAAAAGCTGTCTCTGGAGCACTGGATAACGTATATAACATATACAATGGTATGACGTGTAGTCCGTAACCCATATGCGGTCTGTACAGGTTACAGAGCGTGTTTGTGTCGCGGTGCGCAGTAGACAAGACAACTGGGACACCTTGATTTCATAGAGGCTCTTTGTTTTTCAAATGCACATCTTAAATGATTTAAGCGGGTATTTGTAAATACACTGTATGGTATGTTTTAAAATGTTATAAAAGATATCAAACTTGTTCTCAACATTCTGTCTTGTGATTTTGTCAATACATTGCAGTCTAGTGTATGTACAGTATGAGTTAACTTCATGAATACTTTAAGAAGTATATTTCAATTATATAAATAGTATGCTACAAGTAATATGCTAAGCAAACTTACAAGTATACTTAAAGTAAAACAGCATGTAAACTAGTAAAATAGCAAAAAATAGTATTTTTAGTTTTAGTAATTCTAAGGTTGAGGCTACAGTCCTCAATGCAGGCGGCCCCAGTTCGAATCCCACATCGAGGGCCCTTTCCTGGATGTCATTCGGCCCCTCTCTGCCTCCCCGTTTTCTGTCTGTCTCTCGACTGTGCTTTCAATTAAAGGTGAAAAAGCCCCAAAAATATACTTTAGAAAAAAGTACACTGAAAGTATACTTCAATAAACTAAAATTTGGACCAGAAGTATATACCTAGTACACTAGTAGTATATAGATTAGTGTACTTGTATACTTTAAAGTGTACTTTTGTAAACTTAAAATGACCTTATAAAGTATACTTAAAGTATACTTTTATAAACTTAAAAATGTTCCAATTTCCGAGGAATCCGAAGAAGTATTAAATTAGTTTACTTTCTAGTACACTACAAATATATGGTCCGTAGTATACTTGCTATACTTATACTCAAGTATACTTAATAAAATGAACTTCAAGTATACTATTTTTTGCTAAGGGAAGTGCTGCACTGATGTTGCAAGGTTGGTTTTCAGCCCAGAGACACCAGGGGGAGGGCAGAGAGCCTCCATTCTCCTTCGTAATGCGTAACAAGTCATGTATGTAACCATCACAATTACCCCAAAGCTGTTTAATTAAGGTAAAGATGTAGCATAGCCATGGGAAAATCCTGCATAGTTCCTCTTTAACAGCAGGGGGAGTGCAAGTATCCAAGGCCAAACTACACAGTGCAAGTAAAAGTTTGTTCATTTCATGTTGTAAGCCCAAACACAATGGCATCTTTTGCTGCTTGTCATTAGATGTGCTCGCTCCATTTTTAAATCAAGTCAAAAAACCTTTTTGTTTCGTCACTGGCCCATTTAGCTCACTAACCTTCACATCTTTCAGACTTAGTATCATTTTTGTTTTCTTACCTTTGTTGGTGCTTTTATACATTTTGTTCATCCTTTTCCTTTTCCTTATTTTTATTGTCTTTCGTGCTTTGAAAGTAAGCTTATAAATATAACTTATGGTAAGCGTATGACATTTGTAATGAACCTGTCGTATAATTTGAGCTGAAAGGTATGCACACAATGAAAACTGAATGTCCAGTGGCAGAAGCAGGACCTCATACATGGAGCAGTTTGTTTGGTGTCATTCAGGTTGTGGAGACATGAGAATGCATGGTCAGCATGCTTAGTTCTCAAATGAATTGTGCTGATATTGATGCCAGAAATTAATTTCCTTAGTTTGTTTAATATTTCACTCAATTTTTTACCTTTGACTTATCTTCTGCTGTTGTCAGATAAGTGAGCATTTTTAAAAGTAGGTTGTTCCCTTTTTGACGCAGCACCACAATAACCCAAAGTTCTGAGTTCATTTTTTGTTAACCTCATGCTTTTTGTACAGGTCATCAAGCCATGCCTCCAACTTTCCTGTTTTTTTCCACTGACACCTACCTGCCCTCCTACCTTGTTCCTTGCACCCACTGCACCCTCTCCTCCCATCCCTGGAGAACTCCCCCCAGACTTAGCCCCATCAACCGAAAGCAACTGGAGTTGTGTTTAGAACTCTTAAATAAAACCAGCCTGTTTCTGTGTCATGCTATTGAGTCCTAAAGAAAATCGTTATGACTGTGCTTGCAGAAAAGAAAGGAGTGAAATTAAAGATTTGAAGTTCCACCCTTTACGTGTGTTGTGATGAATGGGAGCAAGGTAGTTAAAGCTCAGGTGATCCATCATGAGCTGTAGTGTTAATTAATGTTGTGGGAGGTGAGCTGACGAGGCCTATTCCACATCAACAATAAGAAAAGGCTTTCCTTCAGTCCCTCAAATTCAAAAAGAAAAAAAACAACAACCTCTAACTCCTCATGGTGAGAATCAAGCAGATCAGGTTACACTAGAAACACTCACACACATATGCAGTCAACACACCAGCTCAACGCTGATCTCCACACATACTGTACAAGTTACAATGCTCTTCCTGTCAGTGCAGCTGAAAGCAGAGGTATCCCCTGCCATGTAACGGCCTCAGCCATAAACCTCACTCTATCAGTCTGAATTGTGACTGGTTTCATAATGAGGTTTCATTACACAATATGATTTATGTTAGCAGGCATTTTGAATACTGACACTGTAAATCATCCCAAGGGAAAAACCCTGCAAATAAACGTCCATGTCATGATTTTCAGCATAAAGTGATTCTAATTCATTACAAGTGGCCCATGGAAACAGAATGCTGCAGAATGCCGACCAATAAAGAAGGCTCATGATAAATAGGAAAAGTAAACTTTCATGTGCATAAAGATGCTGTGAGACCTCAGTTTTTTTTCCTTTTCTTTTTTTCCTGGTCTGTTTCGGAAGAGCAGGCTTGTGAGAGAAATGCAGTTCTCAGTATTATCTTACAGCCTATTATCTTACAGGCACAAGGTTATGTTACAGGTTAGAAAACCCACTAAATGGGCCTCACATATCCTATTGTTAGATTGTTCACTTGGGGCTCTAATTTCGTAGACCTGGCAGAAGCGAAGCGCAACGCTGCTCCGCCGCGCCAACAGAGCGTGTCTAGGTGCACTTAACATTTTTCGTAAACCACGCACACTAGCGCAAGCACTCCTCTTTCCCACCTCCGTCCCTCCTACTGGTGCAAGTGGGAAAGAGGGAGGGGAGAAGGCATAGAGTGGGTTTAACACAGCTGATTTAGACCTTCACCAATCCTCACCTTTAAATCCACTGCGGGCGGGGCGCACTGCAAGTTTGTCATTTTATATTTCAACAAGGGTGAAGGAGACAGCGACATCAGATGGACAGACTTCTCCCAGGAGGAAACTGATGTTTTGGTCCAGGAGGTCCAAGCGCACAGTGGCCGAATATATGGTAACATGAACAGACCTCCACGGACTGATGAAGCAAAAGTAGTCTGAGGGGGGGTTACTGATATTGTTAATCAGGTTTGTCCTGATACACTGAGAAAACACCCTTTTTCCATGAATAGACATCCAGTAACACATATTTAAAGCCTGCATAACAAAGATGAGTAGTGTGCACATATCACAACATAAACAAATACCACGCATAACAAGGTTGAAATCTGAAGCACCTGTGCGTAAAGGAGGCATCACCAAGCTCCGTGGCCTGGTCCTTGTCGACGAGCGTCTCTCTTTTTTTCTTTTCTTTTGAATTCTCTGAGATGAGACATGCTGAATATATCCTCACTATCTGATGCTGAGGCTGTTTGTGGCTGAAAGAGATGTGAGCCAACTGCCTTTCATCTGACCATCAAATGTGATGGGACAATCTATTTTGATATACACTCACTGGCCACTTTATTAGGTATGCCTTGCTAGTACCAGGTTGGACCCCCTTTTGCCTTCAGAACTGCCTTAATCCTTTGGCATAGATTCAACAAGGTACTGGAAACATTCATCAGAGAGTTTAGTCCATATTGACATGATAGCATCACGCAGTTGCTGCAGATTTGTCGGCTGCACATCCATGATGCAAATCTCCCGTTCCACCACCTCCCAAAGGTGCTCTATTGGATTGGGATCTGGTGACTGTGGAGGCCATTTGAGTACAGTGAACTCATTGTCATGTTCAAGAAACCAGTCTGAGATGATCTGAGCTTTATGACATGGCCCGTTATCCTGCTGGAAGTAGCCATCAGAAGATGGGTACACTGTGGTCATAAAGGGATGGACATGGTCAGCAACAATACTCAGGTAGGCTGTGGCATTGCAACGATGCTCAATTGGTACTAAGGGCCCAAAGAGTGCCAAGAAAATATCCCCACACCATTACACCACCACCACCAGCCTGAACTGTTGATACAAGGCAGGATGGATCCATGCTTTCATGTTGTTGACGCCAAATTCTGACCCTACCATCCGAATGTCGCAGCAGAAATCGAGACTCATCAGACCAGGCAAAGTTTTTCCAATCTTCTATTGTCCAATTTTGGTGAGACTGTGCGAATTGTAGCCCAGTTTCCTGTGCTTAGCTGACAGGAGTGGCACCCGGTGTGGTCTTCTGCTGCTGTAGCCCATCTACCTCAAGGTTCGACGTGATGCTCTTCTGCATACCTTGGTTGTAACAAGTGGTTATTTGAGTTACTGTTGCCTTTCTATCAGCTCGAACCAGTCTGGCCATTCTCCTCTGACCTCTGGCATCAACAAGGCATTTTCGCCCACAGAACTGCCACTCACTGGATATTTTCTCTTTTTCGGACCATTCTCTGTAAACCCTAGAGATGGTTGTGCATGAAAATCCCAGTAGATCAGCAGTTTCTGAAATACTCAGACCAGCCCAACAAACAACAACCATGCCATGTTCAAAGTCACTTAAATCACCTTTCTTCCCCATTCTGATGCTCGGTTTGAACTGCAGCAGATCGTCTTGACCATGTCTACATGCCTAAATGCATTGAGTTGCTGCCATGTGATTGGCTGATTAGAAATTTGTGTTAAGAGCAGTTGGACAGGTGTGCCTAATAAAGTGGCTGGTGAGTGTAAACGTATGTGCTGATTCAGATAGTTACATTGAATGGTGGTTGTTTTGATTAAATGATAATGATCTTAAATATTATTTAAATATGATAAAGTACCTGACATTCTGGAAACCTGCCTGTGAGGTTTTGGTGACGTGTGCGCACTGTGCGCTGGCCAGCCAAAATACCACTTGACCAGCCTCGCTCCGTCTTACACCAAGAGTAGACCAGGTTGGAGCTGGGGAGCTTTCAGTGCACTTTCGGTGCAGCCTTTTGGCACAAAATTGTCACTGTGCCAACGTCCGCCCCGCCTGCGCCTGGTACAAAATTAGAGCCCTTGATGTTATTTAAAGATATTGCGGAAGTATGTTTAGTAACTTTATTGCACAGACATAGAAGAAGAAGAAACTTTATTGTCAACAAAATTTTGCTTAGCAGCAAAATCTTGTAACAGCAGCTAGTATCTAGCATAAAAATAGAGATAAAATATAATAAATAACTATAAAAATAGAATCAAAATGTATAAGAAGAATAGCAATAACAAATGACAAGTGCAGATAAAGTGCTGTGCATAATTTAAAAGAATGAAAAACGTGCAAGAACATTAGTTGCTGAAGAGGCCACATTACTGCAGGTTAGTGCAAGATAGATTACTGATACCACTTTAATATCTATGAGTTTGTTATGGAGCTGGAGCAGCATAGCATAGTAACATAGTAACATAGTAACAGCTAGCCTAGCTCTGCCCAGGTTGGCACCACAGACAGCTCATCATGCAGAAACGTCACAACAAAGATGTTTATGCGCAATCGTTTGCACAGGTCCAAGTCTTAAAAATGTGCAACACCTTCTCCACAATTCATGCCATTCACATGGCTATCCAGACATCAGCCGTTATTAACACGCAATTCAAATCAATAACTTGCAGAGGATCACACATTAGACCACCACTCACATCACACAACAATGAACAAAATCCATACTTAAGCCTAAGCAGCAACGATGTTAACTCTACGCAACAAGCTATAATTACAAGTTTTACAGCTGATATGATAGACAACCTGGGCTGTGTGTGTGTGTGAGAGAGAGGAGACTACATTAAATCTTACTGTGCGCTACCAGAGCTCAGGTGATGGTCTCCAGTCAGATAAAAGCTGCCCTTTTTATTGTATTGTATATATGAAATTAAGTTGTTTAGCCTCTCTGCTGGAACCATCTGCAGTTGAATTAGCTAAACTGCTGGATGCAAAAAAGCAGGGGGGCATGTTGTCTGTGTGTTGACAATTCACAAATGCAATGGGAACCTAACTGTGGCTCAGACATAGTACATTTATGTTAAAAGGCAGTGTAGCGTACTGCCTTTTGATACACATGTAAACTGTATGTGGGAACTTACTCCATGTGAAGCCAAGTGCACACTGTACCAGCAAAGAGGCAGAGGAACTCTGTGCATATGCTCTGAAATAGGATGAAACGCCAAGTGGTTTGTGCAGCCGCTGCTTGGCCACAGGCTGGCTCTGTTTAGTCACTTTTAGACTATGAAAATCACCAGATTCTGACACATTTGAACTTGTGGTAGTTATCTGGAATTAAAAAATAATCAAACGTTACATTGACTGAATAATTACTTTTTCCTAACAGCCAAGGGTAGACACTGCCTACCCTGACTGCACGTCACTGGCAAGATGCCAACTTCCTTCTTCTTTCTATTGACCCACAGAGATGTTTATGTATCACCTACACAGTGTTTGCTCTTAACTATTGAATAAAGAGCTGACTCCATGTTTGAATTTCAAAGAAGTGCATACAGTGGACAAAGTATTTATTTTCTGCTGTGAAGAAGAAGAAAATGAATCCAGTCAGTCAGTGTGATAGGTTAAATGTCTGAGCATAAAGAGTGAACAAAGATGTATTTTTAAGTCCGAACTCTGTGATTAAAGGGCAGCTTGCCAGAACACTGTCAAAAACAAACAGATGTTTATTCTGACATATCTGAAAGAATTAGATGCAGTAGGTTCTATCTAAAGGTTAGGAAATTCACTTCCTGCAGCAGAACTCTGTGGAAAGCAAAACAACACCATAATCTGAAAATGGATGACTTATCCACTTTAATGAATTAAATTTAACACAATACAACAAACCCCTAACTCAGACTAAACTTCTACTTAATTAAAATTCATTAGTCACTAAAAATTCAACTTACAGACCTTTTAGGTGATAGGATAGCCACATCAGTGACAGAGCAATGAAAAATTAAAGTGCAAATGACATAATAAATATCTGGCCCCACTACCTAAATGCATCTTGCCTCCTCTGTTTTGAGCCTAAACAATATATCCTTTTCATTATTCATTCACAATCACTCATGCTCTGCAGGTGGACATTTTTCTTTTTTTTATACATCAATCTCCGAACAAACCAGAGTCAAAGTCAGCATCGGGCAAATATCAAAAAAGCAAATTATCAGCTGCCATCATCTCTCCTAAGGCATTATAAATATGGCATTTATCTCAGAAGCAATCCACAAACCTCACTTTAATATATTCTCATTTGACAGCAGGCAAAGTGATAAATCTCTCCTTGGACCATTTTAGACGAGGTAACTACAACTTGGAGAAGCAACAACCAGAAATGAATAATTCATAGACTGGCAAAATGGTGCACCAATTACCCAGCACATTTATAGCACAGTTATATCCCTCCTTGCTTGCAGTTAAATGTGTGCATGACTGGGGAGATAGATGTAAGATCAAAGTTATCCAAGATACCCTATCATCATGATTTTTTTCCCGGTCACATACTGTGTTTACAGCGTGACACACTGCAGCACATTACAGAAAGGCACTGAACTGCACATTTCACAGGTAGGATTGGTGAATATTGTGCATGACAAATACCTGTTTAATATTTAGTTGTCTGAATAGCCTTTAACACTCACCAGCTCAATCAACACCAGCAAACAGTATAGAATATTGTGTGGATCATATTTCCAATATGCAGATGCTGAGCATGCTAACATTTGTTAATTTGCACTGTGCACTGTATAGCTTAGGCTGACTGGAACTGGATACATTCAATAATAATAATAATCATCATAATAAAAACACCAACTCTTACACCTTAAATGACAAATAAGCTTCTTATTGAAATAAAGACCCTATTAATTATGGAGGAATATTTAATTCTAAAGGAATATGCAAAATTATCAAAACTAAATAACGTTAAATATACATATTTATAATAACACTAAATATTTAGAGATAGACATTTATTGATTATCTCCCAATACAAATTCTGTCTTTTCGGTGTTAAGATGAGGTGTTGTCAAAGTAAAGTAATTAATTTATTCAATCTTACTCCTTTTACTTAAAGATAACTTTACCATTAAATATTTTTACTTTTTGTCATACTTGGTGAAATGGTCCTTCTATCCTGAGAGTAGTCAATACATTATATATTCAGTAAAAGGAACGAAAATAATCAGACGTCTAGTAGGGGTGGGCAATACTGGGAATTTTGGTATCGATCTGATACCAAGTAAATACAGGGCTAGTATCGCCGATACCGATACTTTTTACTTGAAATGTCATGATCAATAAATAATTTTGTGAGTTTGCCTTGAGTTAGTTGATTATGATTATGATTATGGTGAGCTGCTTTTATGTGTTTGTGTCAGTTTGTTGTGTTACCACAGTGGCAGATCACTTTATTGCACACATTACATTTGGCAGTGTCCTTTTCTGCTGTAAAAAAAGTCCACACCACGCTCCACTTTCTGTCTGCCATTGCGTCCGGCTGCTCTCTGACTCTCCGCTCTCTGGCAGAGCAGCCAGGGAGGGGGAGGGGTTAAGTGTGCCTGAGTGAGAGAGAAAGAGAGAGAGGGGTGCGCTGTTTGCATGGAGAAGCGGCGCTCTGAGGAAATTCATGTAAATTGCTGAACGACAGAAGAGAAACTGCAGTATCAATCTCATCACGCTAGTATCGATCCAATACCAATACTCACCTTGGTATCGATACTATTGATATTTAGATCGATACGCCCACCCCTAATGTCTAGTTCTGCCTACGCCCAATCAAGCTGCCCTTTCTCTCCCTCTCTCCCTCCCCTGGCATGCGCGATCAATGTCTTCACCTACGTCCGCAGAAAAGCCTCACTTCAGTCTGGTGGGTGGCAATGTAGCTCTGGCAATGAGTATTGAGTGTCTTCAGTGACATCCGTGGAAGGTGGAGGCATCGCTTCAGAGAGAAGTCTGAGGAAAGGGGTTGGGACTTTTGACTGGTGTACTTTGAAAATGTGGCCTGCTAGAACTGTTTTTCCAGGATCTCCAACCCTACCTTTAAATGTTTTTCAAGACACATCAGCACAAATTTAACCAAAGAAGTGACCGTTTTGAGCGAAGTGCCTAAAAACAAAAAACAAAAAACAAAAAAAAAAAGTTATTTGCAGCTGTATCAATGTACACTCACCACCCCATCATGACAGCACATGTCGGGCCACTTTGCCATATTGCCCCAATTGGTGGAGGGCTGTAGCTATGGTTGATCTTGTGGAACTTTCTTGTGGATCTCTGGAGCTCAGCCAGAGTAATCTTTGGGTTCTGGATTACCTCTCTGACCAAGGTTCTTCTCCCCAACTGTTCAGTTTGGCCAGACAGCCAGCTCTAGGAAGAGTCCTGGTTGGCCCAAACTTCTTCCATGTAAGAATGATGGAGGCCACTTTGCTCTTAGAAACAAAAAGTGCAGCAGAATATGTTTGTAGCCTTGTTCAGATCTGTGCTTTGCTACAATTCTGTCTCTGGGGTCTTCAAGGCAGTTCATTCGACCTCATGGATCTCATTTTGCCCAGATATGCAAATGAGTTGTAAGGCCTTATTTAGACAGGTGTGCGCACTTTGGGATCTTTAAACCCAACACATTTTCCTCAGTTGTCAAAAACACACTTTAAACCAATTATCTTCTTTCTATGATGTAAAAGTATTTTGGGAAAAGACTGGATTGGTTTAGGCATTCAAGACAGATAATGGCTCTACTTAGAACAACTTCACAGCTTACAACCAGTGGTGTCTTGTGTCGTATGCTTGTGTTTAAGTCGTATGCTTATTTTTTCATACAAAGTATTTAAAGCAAAACACACACAGTCACACAGTTGTTCCAGTTGAACCCCTGCACTCCCCAACATTCGCCAGAATTGGGCCAAATAGGAACTGGCCCTTTAATACAAAATTTCCTCCTTTGCTCTTGCAATATCCCTACAGCAACTAGAGAGAGTGTCCTTGTTATGCGTGTCCTTGTTTTCTCTGTTTGTCCCTGTCTCCTCTCACTCTTGGTTCTGTCCTACCAGAGCACTTCGCTCCCAGAATGCAGGTCTGTTAGTGACTCGCAGTATCTCTAAAAACAGACTGGGAGGTAGAGCCTTCCTTCATAATTTTTCATTAAGTGACTGATTCCATTTCCATGTTTTCCATATTCCATGTTGTAAATTGTCTTCTTGTCTGTATACAACATCTATTGCACGTCTGCACGTCCTGGGTTAGGGATCCCTCCTCTGTTGCTCACCCTGAGGTTTCTCCATTTTTCCCTATTAAAGGGTTTTCTTGGGAGTTTTTCCTCAGTTGATGTGAGGGTCTAAGGGCAGAGGATGTTGTCATAATGCTGTGTAAAGCCCTTTGAGACAAACTGTTTGTAAAGATGGGCTATACAAATAAAATTGCCTTGCCTTGCCTTGCCTTGCCTTGCCTCTCCTCCCAGTAGATGCACACCTGAGCAGAGGTTCTGTATTAGAGGGGTGGAGAGAGGTGCGGCTCTCTCTCTTGACACACACACGCACACACGCTCCAGAACACGGTGGGGGGGGGTGGGGGGTTGGTTTTGTTTTCTCCATTTTTCCCGTTTTGTTTCGTCCAAGCGTTATGGATTTCCTTTTGTTTATGTTTCCCATAAAGTTTTAGACCGCTGGGCTTTGTTGTTTTAGTTTGGGGTGTAGGTGGCCGGTGGTCCTCTTTTCGGTTTTGTTACTCCTGTCTTTAGGGTAGTTTCTTTGTTAGGTAGTTTTAGTTGATGGTAGAGAGGGATCCTATGGTCCAGCAATGGGTCGGTCCCTGTCCTCCCTCTCCTTTTGTTTTGTTTAGCTGGCACCTACATTCCTTTTTGAGTTCTTTGATTTTGAGTTAAATATTTCTTTTGTTTGAGTCAGTTTCAATAAAGCTTGGATCTTTGTTTTTCAACATTTAAGCCTTATTTGGCATCCTTTACTTATGTTATTGGCCTCCTTGTGTTGAGCCATTGTCTCCTCTGCTCCAAGGCTGTAACAGTCCTCCAGTAAAAAATGAGCCCATACAGTATGTTGTTTTTCAGCAGCTTATTATCACCCACAGTTACTTTTTTTGTTTGTCTTAACGACAACATCTAGCAGCTGAAATAATTATGACAGGGGCAGAGGGAGAAGTGGAAATGGTTTGCTGGCTTCTAGCCGACCTGACCAAACAGGGAATGTGATTAGGCTCTGGTCTAACTGCTCTGCAGACACCAGTGAGTGACATGCAGGTGTCAGTGCCTCAAACTGTGAATGTGACATGGAGCATTGTGGGAAGAACAGGTGCACTGTCACAGAAAGTTCTCCAACTAGAAACAGTATCTTAAAAGTGGTGCAAATCATTGCGTCTTATCGTCCTCTAAGCCTCCTAAACAGCGACCAAAAGATTGTTGCAAAAGTTCTGACTAACCGATTAAAAGAACATGTTGGCACATTAATCCATCCTGACCAGTCCGGCTTTATCCCAGACAGATTTTCTTTCTCCAATACTCGCCGTTTGTTGAATATTATGTACTCCACAGGGCTATCGCACTCTGCTGTTATTTCATTGGATGCTAAGCAAGCATTTGACCAAATTGAATGGAGGTTTGTGTTCATGACACTCCAAAAGTTCGGTTTTGGCGATAAATTCATGACTCTTTTAAAAATGCTCTACGCTTGTCCCAAGTCCTCTGTCTTCACCAACCACGACAGATCTCCTCCCTTCTTATTGCAACGCGGAACTAGACAGGGATGCAGCCTCTCTCCCTTGCTCTTTGCTCTCGCTTTGGAGCCCCTTGCTATCGCCATTAGATCTTGCCCTCAAATTAAAGGAATTGGGCACGGCACACCTGATAGTCCTATTGGTCTGTACGCAGACGACTTGATCCTGACTTTGTCTGATGTTAGGTTGTCCCCTCACACCACTTTTAAATCTTATAAAGAACTTTGGACAGCTCTCTGGTTTTACCATCAATGGGAAAAGAGTCTGTTCATGCCTCTGTCTGATGGGCTCGACCCTGCCTTTCTCGATAACTTACCATTTAAAGTTTCCACAGAGTCCTTCGTGTATCTTGGAATCACCATCCCCAGGAACCCAAAACTTCTTCTTAAGTTGAACTATTCTGTCTTCATCGGTAAACTCAAAACTATGATAGATAAATGGAAGCTTCTCCCTCTCTTGTTAATTGGCCGTGTTAATATTGTTAAAATGGTAGTTCTTCCCAAATTTATGTACCTCTTTCAAAACATACCCATATATCTCACAGCCTCTTTCTTCAAGTTGATAGATTCTATCATTACTCCTTTTATTTGGGCTGATAAACCTCCTCGTATCTCTAAGGCACACCTACAGAAGCCTGTAGCCGATGGAGGTCTTGGCCTCCCTGTCTTTCGTCACTACTATTGGGCCTGTAACGCCAGAGCTTTGGTTTTTGGAGTCACTCTACAGCTGTGGCCAACCAGAGTTTTTTCTTGGTCCCTGTTGGCCTGAAATTGAGTCTCAGGTAGCTTCAGTTCATGCAAGTGCCTCCTTAGCAGCCATTTTATTTTCAAAATTAAATCTACCTTTTAGATGCTTTAAGGTTGACTTTGTTATGCATAACACTTGTAAATTTTGAAACAGATTAAGAGTGTGCTGAATCTCCCTGGTCTGTCTACCCATGCTCCTATTTGTCTGAACCCTTGTTTTAAACCAGGCATGATGGATGCTGCTTTTGTACAGTGGTCCGATAAAGGCCTGTCTTCCGTCAAAGATCTTTACATGAACAACCACTTTGCTTCTTTTGCTCAGTTGCAGGAAAAATTTGGCCTCCCCTCCAGCCATTTTTCCGATATTTGCAAGTCAGAAACTTTGTTAGACAGTCTATCCCCCACTTTGAAACTTTGCCTGAGCAGCACAGTTTTTATGAGCTCATGTCCAAACCCCCCACCTCTAAACACTTGATTTCTCAGTTTGTTAATCTTTTTAGTTTGGCTGCCCCTTCTCTCCATATTAAAGAAGCCTGGGTATCAGACATTGGGATTGAGATTTCGGACGAGCTGTGGGCTCAGGGCCTTAAGAGGATCAAATCTTGCTCTATCAATGCCAGACTTCAACTTATTCAATTTGAAGTCATTTATCGTTTACACTTTTCCAAGACCAAACTGAACCGGATTTTTCCCTCGGTCTCTGCTACCTGCGATAAATGTAAACTAGATGACGGTACGCTGGGTCACCTTTTCTGGTCCTGCCCTAAGCTTCAGAACTTCTGGGCCGATATTTTCCATTTGTATAGCATTATATATGGTAAACAGTTGACCCCTTGCAGTCATCTGATATTATTTGGCTGTTCCAACTTTTCTCTCGCTCTTCCCTCATCATTACAGCAAGCCCTTATGTTCGGCATGGTGGTAGCAAAAAGAGTTATTCTTAGAGATTGGAAATCAGTTTCTCCCCCCTGTTTCAAGAAGTGGTTGAACGATATGGTGTCTTGTATCTACCTGGAAGAAATCCGGTATACTCTGTCAGACACTCTCTACAAGTTCCTAAATGTCTGGGGACCCTTTATTGAGTATATTCAAAATGACAGTCATCGTCCTCCGGACCAGTAATGTTGGATTCTTCTATTCCATCCCATGTCGTCTTGTACTGTCCATGTTGTGCTCTGCACAGCCAAGTTTCCGCCCCCTTGTCTGTACTTGGACCTGGCTCATTGGACTCTGTGGACTCTGTCCTGGACTTTTTATCCTACCTGTACACTTCTGATTCAGTATGTGAGCTGACATGCTTAACTGTTATTTTTACATGATTATAACCCTTCTGGCAGTTTGTTTTGTTTTGTTTTGTCCCGCTCTGTCCTTCTCACTGTATTTTGTCTCTGCTGTTCTGTATGTGTTTTATACTGGAAAAACCTTTATAAATAAAATTGTCAAAAAAAAAGTGGTGCAAATCATGAGTGACAGATGCCAATGTAATTTTTTTTTTTGCTTTTGTAACTGTGGTGACAAACTACACTGAAAAAAGTAAATCTGCGAGTATGTAATTGTAACATAATTAAGTCTGTGATAATAACAATAAAAAACAAAGTTTCTTGTTTAAATTGAATATATCAATTTGTGAATTAGTCTACATTTGTTCAACACACAAGTCATTTTAATTTTTTTTCTTAACAAGCTGTATGTAAGTGGTTCAACAATTCTTCTTATGCAGATCCACACAACAAACAATTTGCTTGTTGCATTTACTCCGCTCCAACTGCGCCCCGTATGGTGCATTCTGGGTACTTCATGCCAGACCAAACTAGTTCAAACTGTCCGTCTGAAGATTGAGAGCATGGGAGACTGAACTTTAGGGTTAGAATAAAGTTAATGTTAGTGATAAAGCTTTTTAAATACTACAGTCTTTCAGGTTGATTGTTGTAGAAATATATAAGTAAAATAACCGGAGACACTTGAGAGTTACTTTCTGGAGGTTTTTGGTCGCAGCGGTGGCTGTAGGCAGTTAGCTGCTGAACCAGAGCAGCAGGCAAGAGTGAGCACAACCACAAGTGTTAAACAGCACCGACTTCAGAGTTCCCAAATAGAGAGCCCTCTGTACAGGGGGCAGTGTGAGGTGGTGCTTCATAGACGGTGTCAATGCTCTGTAGCACCAATCATAACATGTAGCATACCAAAATGACGGGGAGAAGCTCAGCTAAATGCCCGTACCAAGCACTGTCACCCAAACAAAACACAAAGAATATATTCCAGGTCGAAAAAATGCTGCTAGTTATCTAGCTAGTTAGTCTGAAATGGATTGTGAAAGTTCACGATGTTTACATAAAGACGAAGGGGCTTCTAGATTTGTTTTTTTTTTTTTTACCATATACTATCTTTAGGGTGACTTCCTTCTGGAGCACCAACTGTGTTTCTCATTTTACCAATGGATGCACAGAGCAAAGGCAGATGAGCACCATGAATCATGCCCAGGAAGTTTCTTTGTTGTTCCTTAGTTTGACACACACACATAACTACATTATGCTCCTAGTTATTGGCAAATTTGAGTTTATGTTATGCTTGGTTATTCACTTCATTTTTATATTGGGCAGATCGACCAACACATAGATATCACGCTTGATTTAAGTAGATCAACATGACAAAAATATATTGTGTTTTATCTACTTAGAAAAAGTAAGGCAACTTTTTGCACCATTTTATCACATAGATCAAACAAGGGTAGTCTTTGTATGTACAATAATTTTGCAAGTCAACTTACTTTTGCTAGTAAAGTCAACTTAACACAATTGAGTTGACTTTATTTACAAAAGTAAGTTGACATCACCTGCAAAAGTAAGTTGACTTTACTTGCAAAATTAATGTTGTATATACAAAGTCTACTCTTGTTTGATCTATGGGATAAAATGATGCAAAAAGTTGCCTTACTTTTTTTTAAGTGGATCAAGTGCCATGTTTTTCTCAGTGTAGGCGACCCAAACCACAGTGCTCCAGACAGAAGTGATTAATCTACTCAATTTAATATTTCCACCTGACAGCTAGGAAACAGATTGTTGCTGGAATGGCCATATGGGTCCCCTGCAGGACATCTTAAACAGGTCCTGCTATTAATCTCAGCTGAAACCCTCTAAACTTCCTCGTGGATGGTGGAGTTTAACCTTACACTTGTTGTCTTGACAATGATTATTGACTATTTGATTGGTTACTTACAGAAAATAATTGTATTCTGCAGCTCACAGTTAGCAATTTGCAAACACTGTCAGTTTTTACAAATATATCTCAGCACACAAATAATTACTGTGTTTTTGTCTCCCCTAATCAGTTATTGAGAAAACAAACAAAGGACGGTCATGAATATGTATGCCTCCCCACTCCTTGACTTGATTGAATTGGATCATTGCCCAGTCATTTTGCACCAAGGTCTTCCAATAATTTTTAGCTGTGTTACAATACGTATTTTAAAGTGGTAAATGTGGATGCAACACACAAAACTTTCAGACACATTCAATGTTATTATGATCCTGGGAAGCAGCAGTCATATCATTGTACTAGTTGTCATGTTCAGATTGATTGTCATTAATACTGATAAAATTCAATACTCTTACACAAGGGACTGAATGAACAATAGAGGTGGGGAAAAGCGATGAAAACTTGGCGAGGGCTGAGTATTGCTTCTCCTTATGTGAAAAGGCGGTGGTCTATATGGTGGCTTTGACAGCTTAATACACTGCAACTTAGAAAAATTATGAGGTTGTAAGTAGAACCAGGGAGAGTCTTTACTTCATTTATTTCCAAATTATCTTTTTTTATTTTGCTATTATTTTTTCAATCTGGGTGTTTCTCTCCACAGACAGACATATGTGTATTAAGACCTGCCAAAGTAATATCCAATCCGTTCTGTGGTGGTTTCAGCTATTATTGGTGTCTCCAGAACAACATTTTGTGCTGATCAAACACACAAACAAACAAGTTGAAAACAGTACCAGCCATGACCGTATGGCCACTGTATGGGTGTTGATGATATTACAACATTACAAAGTGACACAAAAGGTTCAGCCACCTCCTTTAGAATTCTGCTTAAGCCCACTAGTTTTTATGGGATAGCTGGTAACTGGCTTTGTGCTGGTGGCAGAAGGTTGAGACCTTCCATTACAGACCATAGATTTAAATGAAATAAATAATCACAACAACCATTACCTACACAGCACATAAATTTGTATCAATGTCGATTATATCGTTTGTCCCGTCACATCTGATGACAGATTAAACATGGCTGGCACGCTTAATAGAAACTCAACCTGACTGAATGAACACAGCTGAAACTGTGATGCAAACAAACAAGTTCACATCTCTCTCAGCCAACCAAAAACAGTCTCAGCATCAGATAGTGAGGCTATATTCGGCATCTATCATCTCAGAAAATTCAAAAGAAAATAGAAAAAGAGAGAGATGCTTGCTGAAAAGGGCCAGGCCATGGAGCTTGGTGATGCGTCATTTACGTAGGTGCTTCTGATTTCATCTCCATTACGCTTTGTATTTATTTATGTTGTGATCTGTCCACACAACTCATCTTTGTTACACAGGTTTAAATATAGGTTTGTAAATGTACGTGTCTTTATTTGTGGAAAAAGACGATTGCTTTACCCATAATCCCAACCTCAATCCCACCAAAGCCCTCAATGTTTATGGCTGAGAGGATGTTTTTTTGTGTGTTTTTTTTTTTTTTTACATTGGGCAATGATTCTCAGTGTATCGAACCTGATTAACAATAACTGTAACCTCCTCCAGACTACTTTTGCTTAATCAGCCAATGGAGGTTTGTTCGTGTTACCATATATTCAGCCACTGCGAGCTTGGACCTCCTGTTACTGTATCTGAATAAGCCTAAGAGGCAGCAAATTCTCCATTTGTTTGACTCCTTTCCTGGTTTGTTCAGGGATGTGCTGAGGAGGTCTGAAGTACATTATGTGGATTTTGGTGGGGTGACTCCCATCAAGCAACACCTGTACCGATTTCCCCCTCATAAAAAGAAAGTGGTTGAGGATGATTATCCATTATATATGTGCCCCAGGGAGTATTGGCTCACACACCTCCAGCACCAGAGGTCACTTCAACAGAGTAACATCCTTTGGAGACTCCTGATTCGGATAACTAACACCAGCAGGCCCAAGCTGCGTCATCTTCATAACCCATCCACCCTTCCAATAATCCATCACATCAGTCTCGATTCTCTCATGAACACAGACTAGAGAAATGAACAGAAAATTATGTTGAGCACTATATCATTACATTTGAGAGAGTAGAGGCAGAATGTTGGTGACCAAAATATGACTTGTTTTTCCAAATCATTCCACTACTAACTGTAATGCCAGAGGAGCTTATGTGTATATTGGTGTTGATGATTCCCTCAAATATGTAAAAACTGCTATTTTGAAAAAAGTACGACATCAACCCTGAGACTCTACATCTATAGGGGTTCCGCTCTATAGATGTTGGACCTGATGAGAACCCCAAGGAGCTATATATGAGGCTGAAAGAGCTGTATGGGATGGGATGGGAACTCTCCTTGCTAAGCTTAAAAGGGGCAATGCCAGGGTGTTTAGGTGGAGCCTGATTTTGCAGCCACTGCTAGCAAGAAAAATGGACCTCATTCACCAATATCTTCTTAAGTATTTTCTTAAATTCTTGAGTTCTAAAGGACATTGGGCTCAGACACTGTCTCACAAGAGCAAACACTGTCACTAGGGACAACACACATCCTCAGCATGGACTGTTCACTCTGCTGGCCTCTGGAAAGAGGTACCATAACCCTAACCAACAGTTTCATCCCCCATGCCATAAGACTGCTGAACTCAAGCACCTTTTAATGTAAACTGCACTTTATCCTTTGTATTTTCACTCATTTATTTATATATTTATTTGTACTCCTACCTTCTAACTCTAGTTTATCTATTTTATTCTTGTCTACTTCAACACTGCTGTGGAAGAAACAATTGCGAACAAAATTTCACTCTGTGCACAGCTGTGTATGCGAATGACAATAAAGTATTCAGACTTGTCCAGACTCAGGGCATCCGGGCCATTATCATAGAGATTGCACTCTAAGGGGCGCCATCATAAATATCATAGTATCAGATATTATCACATATGAACAGTGTTATTGAATGATGTGGTTCCCAGTAATCAAATCGAATTTTATTTGTATGTATTTATTTGTAGGCTAAAAACAACAGAGAATAACACACACACACACACACACATACACCCACATGCACAAGCTCACACACACTAGCTGTCATTAGAGAGACATGGCTGGGCACCGAGACCTGAGGCAAGGAAAGAGCCACCTTTGGGGGTCGTCCACACTAAAAGGGCTCACAGCCCACGACTGCAGGGAGCGCTGCCACAGAGACAACCCCGACCTGGGCAGACAGGAGGCCCCACACAAAGGTGCGGAGCACTCTAGCCACCCGGGCCAGACCTGTCCACAGGACAGCACCCCCATCAGTAGACCAAAAGCAACTCCCAGTGTGGACGGCCCCCATGAGGAAACACTGGGGCTACAAACTAAAGGACTAAAACTGTAAAATGAGATAAAAGGTATAAAATGAACAAAATAGTTAAAATGCTCATAAAATTAGCATTAGCAATTAGAAAACAGGTAAGAGTACTCAAAAAACAGGCATTAAACAGGCATGTAAACATGTAACTAAAATAATATAAAGTAAGGATTAAATATGATAAGAAGCCTGATTAAAAGGAATAAAAGACATCAATTAAAAGGTTAAATATAATAAGAAGCCGCTTTAAGGAAAAAATAAATAAATAAAATCAGAGAAATCAATTGAAAGCCTGATTAAAAAGGTGAGTCTTGAGCCTCTTTTTAAAAAGACTGAGGAACCCAGTCTGCCTCCCTGCTACTGCTTTTAACTGGTTTGTCTCTTACCTCACAGACCAACACTTTTTTGTAAGTATGGATACATGTTCCCCAGGAACCCATGAGATCAAGTGTGGGGTTCCCCAGCAGTCAATTTTTGGTCCAATTCTTTAAATCTTTTCATGCTTCCCCTTGGGAACATCATCAGGAGGCACGGCTTTCATAGTTATGCTGATGATACGCAATTGTACATCGCCTTGTCTCCTGATGACACAGGGCCAATTGATGCCCTTTTTAACTGCATTTTAAATGTCAAATCATGGATGGCAGCAAATTTCCTGCAGCTCAACCAGGACAAAACTGAGGTTTTAGTCATTGGTCCTGAAGGCCAGAGAGAGAAACTTTTAACAAAATGATTTAAAGATTTTAAATCATCACAATCTGTAAAAAATCTGGGCGTGATTTTTGACTCTGAGTTCAGTTTTATTCCACCTATCAAAAACATAACAAAGTCAGGTTATTACCATCGTAATTATATAGCCATGAGAATATACCCAGAGTGGGTCATAGTGGACTGTTAGTTTCCATTTTCTCCATCTCCTCTTGGCACTCCTGCAGTTTTTTTTTTTTTTTCCAGTTTCTTTATTTCTCATTTCTCCATGGGGGTGTAGGTGATTGTTGATTAATTGTTGTTTTGGTTAAAGTTGGAGCCACTGAGTCCAGCATTGACTTAAGATTGTTGTTAAAATTGTCAACGATAAAATCACAGGGTTCTGGTAAAATCTCTGCAGGAGTGCTCTGTAAAATCTGGATAAAAATCGCAGCCACTATAGAAGTTGGGTAGCGTTTCCTCACCATTCTCACCGGGGCCTCCCGCTGGTTAAAACTGGTGATGTTAAAAAACACACAGTAATGGTCAGACACAGCCAAGTCCACAACAGAGGACACACCCATGGACAGGCCATAGGTTATGACCAGGTCCAGAGTGTGCCCTCTGCTGTGGGTCAGCTGCGTAACATGATTTTTAAAATCCAAATAGTTTAAGAGGTTTAAAAATTCTCTGGATACTTGGTCTGAGGTGTTGTCTATGTGCAGATTAAAATCACCAGCTATTAAAATCCTGTTGTATGTGATGTGGATGAGAATAGAATAGAAAGAGAATAGAAAGTTAAAATTTGGTGGGGAACCTTAAGTAAGAACAACAGGTGCATCAGTGCCACGCCATGTCTCTATAAGGAGAATACGTTCATAGTTTTTTATCTAAAATTAAATCATAAAAGATTTGTTTAAAAGAGAGCGCACATTCAGCACAGCCATTTTGATGTCTGTGCTGAATGTGCACTCATCATGGCATTTCAAGGGAATGTAAAAACACTGCTGGGTCTAAAAACATTTGTGGGTTTCAACTGTCTATGTGAAATGATGGTTTTGATGGTGTGAATGTCCTGAGATTCTGGTGGCAGAGAAGGGGCTAGCGATGGAAAGGTGTAAGGTGTGTATAGTGTGGGTGTGTTGGTAGTAGGGGAGGGTGGGGGTGAGTGAGGGGCGGAGGGTCTGTGTGCATATGTGTATACAGTGAGTCAGGAGGAGGCTGTGGTGCAGGACCAGACAGTCAGGTTGATGTTAACTGATAAAAGCTGTGAACCCTCCTGATTTGGGTGGAGTTCGTCCTGTTTATAAAGGTGAGATCTGTTTAAAAAAGTGTGAAATTATCAACAAAAGGGATACTTTTGCCCAGGCAGTACCCCTTCATCCACAGGTGAAGCTGACGATGGCGGCTAGTGGTGACTATAACCATCACCATCACCATAACGAGCTGGGGGAAGCAGGCCAGAGATAATTAGCCGCTTCCCCATGTCCAACAGGTGGTCCACCAGGGAGATGAAGTCCTGTTTGAGTACCTCCAACTGCTAGTTTTTGAGGTCATTGGAGGCCGAGCTGTGCTGTGCACACAGCTGGTGGGAGAAGGATGCAACCTCCTTGACGTGGGCTCCAGGGTGGCAGAAGGTCCGGCCACCATGGACTGCCATGTGTCGTCCCAGAGGAGGAGATGGATGAGCCCCAGTGCCCCTGTGCACCACTGACCAGGGTTCCCTCAGTTGAATGGAGTTGAGCTCTCTGGACCCTCCACTCCATCTTCCCTAACATAGCACTGCGACTCTGCATGGCATCACGTCCCTCTCCTTGAAGTCAGCCTGCAGCCCAGAGATGCTCTCCCTCAGTTTTGAGAGAGTGGCGAGGCAGGACTCACACACTGCCAGCATACCTGCAGCCTGTGCTAGAGATCAATCACCCCGGAACACAGTACCGATACATGAAGGTGAGTTAAGATTTTGATTCGGTCCCGATGCCGAAATACCCACGGAGACCTTCCGACTTCACTAGTGGGTTGATAAAAGCCTTAAAGTTTTAAAGTTTATACGCCCCCATGAGGAATATTGACATGGGCTCAGAGTTGAGTAAATCTGGCATGGGACTGGACCTTTGTGCAAAGTTTCATGCATGGGAAGTAGGATTTCCTAGGAAGAAGGAGATGAAAAATTATGCAATGGTCAGGGCCAGGCAATTTTGGAAAAATTTAGGCAATTTTAAAAATAGAGACAACAAGATTATCTGCATTACAATGTCCACTCTGCCTTAGCTGAGGCTTGAACTCATAATCTCTGATACCAAGAACCCGCTTCTAAGTCATTGAGCTAATTGGCTGGAAGTAAGACTTGGTGTGTGGCTTCAGAAATTAACTCAGGCAGTCACCATCCAGGCAGCAATTGTCAAGGCAGATTTAAAAAATTGTCAAAATGTCAAAAATTCTGTTATCAAGACAAAAATCTGATATTACATACATTTTATTTTAACAGCATGAAAATGTTGGTGATTTAAGTATGACAGTAAGTATTTTGGTTCATAAGAAAATCTGATGTTTAAAATTGGCATTCTTACATTGACTGCAATTGTTCCCATGAGAGCAGAACTCTACATATCTTCAAAAATTCAGTTTTTGAGATAAAATTCTAATATCTGCCAAACTTCATTAACCATGATTCCAAAACATTGTGAATTTTTTTCAGAAAGATTGAAATTGTATTTACCAGGAATTGGCAAGGCAAGGCAATTTTATTTGTATAGCCCATTTTTACAAACAGTTTGTCTCAAAGGGCTTTACACAGCATTATGACAACATCCTCTGCCCTTAGACCCTCACATCGACTGAGGAAAAACTCCCAAGAAAACCCTTTTAACAGGGAAAAATGGAGAAACCTCAGGGTGAGCAACAGAGGAGGGATCCCTCACCCAGGATGGGCAGACGTGCAATAGATGTTGTATACAGACAAGAAAACAATTTACAACATGGAATATGGAAAACATGGAAATGGAATCAGTCACTTAACAAAAAAATGATGAAGGCAGCTCCTGGTGGGCAGGGAGGGAAGGCCAGCTTAATGGGACTACTGGACGGCAGACTGGGTCGTGAGCAGGGAGTGCAGACCGGTTTAACAGCAGGAGAAAGGAGGTGATGGAGGTGGTGGTTGGTTGGTTGGTGCAGGGGGATGGAGCTCTGAAGAGATCTGTGGAAATACAGAGAGAGTGCGAGACACCAAGGCCAGACTACAAAGTGCAACAGTTAATGACAGTTCAAAATATGTGAGGGGAGAGGAGAGGAGAGGAAGGATAGGGCTCCATGTAACCTGATGTGTCCCCCAGCAGTTTAAGCCTATAGCAGCGTAGCTATAAAATGGATCAGGACTACCTGAGCCAGCCCTAACTAAAAGCTCTGTCATAGAGGAAGGTCTTAAGCCTGGACTTAAATGTAGAAAGAGTGTCTGCCTCTCTGACCCATGGAGAGAGCTGGTTCCATAATAGAGGAGCCAGTAACTGAAGGCTCTACCTCCCAGTCTGTTTTTAGAGATACTGGGGGTCACTAACAGACCTGCATTCTGGGAGTGAAGTGCTCTGGTAGGACAGTATGGGATAATGAGGTCTTTCAGATAAGTTGGTTGGCTGGTATATGTTTACAGTACTGTTTACAGTCAAACGTTGTCATGCACTGTATGCTCAATTTTTTAGATCAAAAATCTGGGTGTTAACTTTGTGGAGGACTATCTGAAGATGCAGTGTAGCAAATTTGGTGTCAACTGAGCAAAATTGTGGGACAAGAAAGGTTTAATAAGTTTTACAGTTTTTGTAAGAAACAGAGTGATAGACTTCATAATTGAGTTTGAAGGCAAGACAAGGCAATTTTATTTGTATCGTCCATTTTTACAAACAGTTTGTCTCAAAGGGCTTTACACAGCATTATGACAACATCCTCTGCCCTTAGACCCTCACATCAACTGAGGAAAAACTCCCAAGAAAACACTTATAACAGGGAAAAATGGAGAAACCTCAGGGTGAGCAACTGAGGAGGGATCCCTCACCCAGGACGGGCAGACATGCAATAGAAGTTGTATACAGACAAGAAAACATTTTACAACACAGAATATGGAAAACGTGGAAATGGAATCAGTCACTTAATGAAAAATGATGAAGGTAGCTTCTGGTGGGCAGGGAGGGAAGGCCAGCTTAATGGGACTACTGGATGGCAGACAGGGTTGTGAGCAGGGAGTGCAGACCGGTTTAACAGCAGGAGAAAGGAGGTAATGGAGGTGGCGGTTGGTTGGTTGGTGCAGGGGATGGAGCTCTGAAGAGATCTGTGGAAACACAGAGAGAGTGCGAGACACCAAAGCCAACTACAAAGTGCAACAAATAAAGACAGTTGAAAATGTGCAGGGGGGGAGGGTAGTATGGGCTCCATGTGGCCTGATGTGTCCCCCAGCAGTCTAAGTCTATAGCAGCGTAGCTATAAAATGGATCAGGACTGCCTGGGCCAGCACTATCTAAAAGCTCTGTTGTAGATGAAGGTCTTAAGCCTAGACTTAAATGTAGAAAGAGTGTCTGCCTCTCTGACCCATGGAGAGAGCTGGTTCCATAATAGAGGAGCCTGGTAACTGTAGGCTCTACCTCCCAGTCTGTTTTACAGATACTGGGGGTCACTAACAGACCTGCATTCTGGGAGCAAAGTGCTCTGGTAGGACAGTATAGAATAATGAGGTCTTTCAGATAAGATGGAGCTTTGTCATTAAGAGCCTTGTTAGTAAGTAGAAGGATCTTGAAGTCTATTCTACATCCTACAGAGCCAATGGAGAGAAGCTAAAATGGGAGACATGTGCTCCCTCTTACTTAGTCAATACCCTCGCTGCAGCATTCTGGACCAGCTGGAGACTCTCTGGAGTTTTTCGGACATCCTGACAAGAGAGTTACAGTAGTCCAGCCTAGAAGTGATAATGCGTGGACCAGTTTCTCAGCATCACTCTGAGAGAGGATATTCCTGATCTTAGCTATATTGCGCAGGTGAAAGAAGGCAGTCCTAATCACATGCTTTATGTGAAGCTGAAGAAAGATCCTTGTCAAAAATGACTCTGAGGTTCCTCATGGTTGTACTTGAGTTCAGGTGATGCCATCCAGAGTAGCAATCTGACTGGAGAATGTGTCCCTGAGATGCTTAGGTCCAAACACAATAACCTCTGTTTTGTCAGAGTTCAGTAGTAGGAAGTTAGAAGACATCCAGGATTTGATGTCTTTCAAGCTGTCTTGCAGATTGATGAGGCGACTTCTATCATCTGGCTCTATTGATAAGTAGGGCTGAGTGTCGTCAGCATAACAGTGGAAATTGATGGAGTGCTTACGGATTATATCCCCTAATGGAAGCATGTAAAGAGTGAAGAGAACTGGCCCGAAAACTGAACCCTGTGGCACACCATAAGTAATTTTGCTGTACTCCGAATGGTCATTATTAACATTAATGAATTGAAACCTGTCAGATATGTATGAGTCAAACCATTTTAGAGCAGATCCTTTAATCCCAATTTCATATTCTAGTCTCTGCAGCAAAATGCTGTGATCGATGGTATCAAATGCAGCACTGAGGTCCAGAAGTACAAGTACAGAGTCAAGACCTCTGTTGGAAGCTATAAGAAGATCATTGGAGACTTTGACCAGTGCTGTCTCAGTGCTATGGTGGTCTCTAAATCCAGATTGAAAAGCTTCAAAGAGCTCCTTACTGTGCAGATGTTCATGTAGCTGCACTAGGACAACCTTCTCCAGGATCTTAGAGATGTAACAAAGGTGGGTTATAGCCCTATAGTTGGCTAGTACATCTGGATCAAGAGAGGGTTTTTCTAAGTAGAGGATTAATGACAGCCACCTTAAAGGCCTGTGGCACGTAGCCTGTGACTAAGGAAAGGTTTATCTGGTTCAGTATGGCAGCGTTAACTAAGGGGAAGACATCCGTGAGCAGTCTTGTTGGGATTGATTTGGAAGAGGTGATTGCAGAAGTAAAGTCTGACAGGTCGATGAGGGAGAAGCTGTTCAAGTATGCACCAAGTCTGGGAGGTGCTTCCGTAGGGGCTGTAATCTGTGGTCCACTACTGCCCATCCTTGTTCTGATATTTACGATCTTTTCAGTAAAGAAAGTTAGGAAATCGTTGCTGCTGAGAGTCGGAGGGATGCATGGCTCATCAGCACTGTGGTTCTTAGTCAGCCTGGCCACAGTGTTAAAAAGGATCCTGGGATTGTTTTTATTCTATTCAATTAAAGATGAAAAGCATGTACTCCTGGCATTGTGAAGTTCTTTTTTTATATATTAATAAACCATCTTTGCAGGCTCGACGGTCTTCCTCACGTTGGCTGGAATGTGTTTTCCTTTCCAGCTGTCTGGTCTTCTGCTTCAAGATGCGCAGGTTTGAAATGTACCAGGGAGCTATTCTCTTCTGGTTAATGACTTTCTTTCTCAGAGGGGCTACAGCATCAAGTGCTCCAAGGAGTGTTGCTGCATTGCTGTCTACAAGATAATCTACCTGCAAGGGAGTAAAATCAGCATAGCTGTCCATCATATTACTATAGAAATAGAAAATACTTTATTGATCCCCAAAGGGAAATTCATTAGTCTACTAGCTCATCTACCATTTGCAGAAGAATTAAAGGGTCAAATGGCTGTGGGTATAAAAGATCTTCTGTATCTCTCTGTCCTGCAATGAAGAGAGAGGATCCGTCCACCTCGGCTGCTTCTTTGATCCATCAAGGTGTTATGAAGTGGATGATCCGTGTTGTTCAGGATGGCCTCCATCATCCTCATTGTGTATCTCTCCACCACTTCCCCCAGAGAGTCCATCTTTACTCCGATGACAGAGCCAGCCTTCTTTACAAGCTTATCCAGCCTCTTTGCTTTTTTCCCTAAACGTCCTCCCCAGCAGACTGCAGCATAAAATAAAACACTTGCCACCACAGACTGATAAAACATCTGCAGCATCTTATTACAGATGTTTAGAGATCTGAGCTTTCTTAGGAAAAAGAGGCGGCTCTGCCCTTTTTGTAGAGTGTATCTGTGTTAAGGGACCAGTCCAACTTGTTATCAAGGTGTACACCTAGATATTTATAGCTTGTCACAACCTCAATGTCCACTCCAAAAGTATTGACTGGCTGAAGAGGGGGCTTGGACCTACGGAAATCCATGATCATTTCCTTTGTCTTTGAGGTGTTCAGTATGAGGCAGTTTTTGTGACTCCAGTCACTGAAGGCTTTTATCAAATCCCTATATTCAGATTCCTGTTCATTCCTAATACATGCCACAATAGCAGTGTCATCTGAATATTACTGGATGTGGCAGGACTCAGAGTTGTGTATTTAAAGTCCGCTGTATACAATGTGAACAGGAATGGAGCCAGGACAGTCCCCTGTGGAGCCGCCGTGCTACTCATTAATGTCCCAGAAAAACAGTTCCCCAACCTGACAAACTGTGGCCTTTCTGTCAGGTAATCTGTGATCCAGGAGACAAAGGAAGGATCTCCCATTTCTTTGAGCTTGTTTTTGAGTATGTTGGGTTGGATGGTATTAAATGCGCTTGAAAAATCAAAAAAAAAGATTCTTACATAAGCGCCAGATTCCTCCAGATGAGAGAGGGCACGGTGGAGCATGTAGAGGACTGCATCATTCACTCCAGTGTCTTCTTTGTATGCAAACTGCAGGGGATCTGGTCTGTCTTTGACCTCAAGCCTCAGTAGGTGTAGAATCAGCCACTCCAGGGTTTTCATGATGTGCAAAGTCAGGGCCATGGGTCTGTGGTCATTTAGTTCAGCCGGACATTTTCTTTTTGGTACTGGCACTATACAGGATGTTTTCCACAGAGCCGGCACCCGCCCCAGCTGTAGACTCAGGTTGAAGATCCTGTGGGGCAGCACAGTCTTTAAGCAGCCTTGGACACACACTATCTGGGCCAGCTGCCTTCCCAGAGCAAAGTCTCCCGAGCTCCAGCCTCACCCCTGTCTCTGTGACAAACAAGGATGGAGGAACAGGTGTAAGAAGGGGAGTAACTGCAGCAGTGGAGATGTACTCAGGTGTAGGAGGAAGAGGAGGCTGAGGATGAAGAGGAAGAGGAAGAGGAGGAGGAGGAGGAGGAGGAGGAGCTGTGGTGGAGAAACACACTTGTGGAGGAGAAGAAGCAGCCACAATAGAGATGCCCACATGTTAAGGAGGGGGAGAAGGAGGAGGAGAAGGAATGGAATGGGATGTGGCCTCAGTGTCAAATCTGAGTTCATCAGCTCTTTCCACATCAACTACTACTGGCTGTCTTTTCTTTTTGTTGTAGCCAGAGATGGTGTTGATTCCTCTCCACACCTCAGGGATATTGTTGTGTTGTAAATTCTTCTCTATCTTCTTTTTGTATTCCAACTCTGCCATCTTCAATCTCTTCCTCAACTCATGTTGCACCTGTTTGAGCCGTTCTTTGTCACTGTCCCTAAAAGCTTCCTTTTTTTGGTTGAGGATTGCCTTTACATCACAAGTGATCCAGGATTTATTATTTGGGAAAGAGCGTATAGTCTTTTTAGGTATGACTGTGTCTCTACAGAAGTTGATGTATTCTGTAAAACAGTCAACCTGTCTGTCAATGTCCATACTGTTCTTATCTGTTTCCAGCAGCACATCCCAATCTGTGTATTCAAAGCAGTCCCTAGAGCCTCTCTAGCCTCAGGTGTCCATTTCCTTACTGTGAGTGTAGTTGCAGGTTCCCTCAGCACACAAGGTTTGTAACAGGTCTGCAGAAAAACGAAGTTGTGATCTGACCTGCCCAGTGGCGGTAAGGCAGTATAAGGTGTGGCAGCAAGCTCAGCTGGAATGAGCTCTTTAAATCTAGAAACAGCAGTGTCCAAGAAACATCTACTGTAGTGGGATTTTTTCCTGGGTAAAGTATAATTTAAAAATAAAGTAAGCACCAAATCAATGATATGATTAAAAGAGTGAATGGGTTCATGTACCCTCTGAGAGACGCTAATTGAATCTAAAAGTGACTTGAACGCTGAGACCAGACAGTCATCATCAACGTTCATGTGAACATTGAAATCACCCACTATAATGACTTTGTCTGAGTTCATTGCTAAATTTGACAGAAAGTCAGGGAATTCTTCTAAGAACTAAGAATATGGTGCAGGAGGACGATACAACACAGCAAGTAAGAGTGGTTTCTCTGCTTTCCAGTCTGGGTGAGAGAAGCTGTGTTATATGAAACACTAGGTTGAGGGTTAGTAAACAGATTTGACAGATGAACTGCAGCCACTCCTCCTCCTCTACCAGTGTTACGAGGCACATGGTCGTTAATGTAACTAGGAGGGTTAGATTCATTTAAACTGACATATTCATCCTGTTGCAACCAAGTTTCAGTAAGAGTCAGTAAGTCAATTTGGTGATTAGTAATCAAATCATTTACTAGCAGAGACTTGGATGAGACGGATCGAATATTTCACAAACCACATTTAATAGTTTTATTTGGTTTGCTGAAGTAGTGGTTTTGATTTTAACTACCGTATTTTCCGCACTATAAGGCGCACTTAAAAGCCTTTAATTTTCTCAAAAAACGACAGTGCGCCTTATAATCCGGAGCGCCTTATATATGGATCAATTGGTTAATTGGTTGATCCTTACTGGTTGTACACGGCGCTCAAGGCGCTCTGTCAAAATGTTTCAGTATGAAAAACCAATAAAAACAATTTAATAATCCAAAACACCGATCCCTTTATTTTTCTAAGCCTTTTGCTAGACTATCCGCCGGATTAGCTATGAAAGGCTAACGATCCTCATATTCCCGTTTAAGACACAAAGTCTTATCATTCACACTTGGTGAATCTCTAATCTCACCAACAAGTACGACTGGTAAACTACAAGGCTGCACCGCTTGCAGCATTACGGCTACCGTAGTCAGTAAACTCCGGTACTGTGCTTACTCACAGTCCTAGTGGATGCATAGCGCAACCCCAGTCAAACATTTGACTGCAGTATCTTCTATTCTATGCGCCTTATATATGAAAAAAGTTCTAAAATAGGCCATTCATTGAAGGTGCGCCTTATAATCCAGTGCACCTTATAGTGCGGAAATACGGTAGGTTGCTATAATTGACTCCTCCAGCTTTGGGTTTAGGCTTATACAGCTTCGAGGCAGACACAGTTTTTATGGGGTATAAGGAGGGTTGGGTGGGTGACAGCACATAGGAACCTGCACAGGGGCATGTAAGACTGTGGCTCTGCTTGCTTGTAACAGAACATGTTATGTTTCTAAATAAGAGAGATGCACCATCCAAAAAGGATGAACGCCATCTCTCCTAATCAGACCAGGCTTTCCCCATAAAGTTTTTCAAATGTCTATATAGGCTACATTCTTTGTACAACAGTAACTGTAGGACGTACAGTTGGTTTGTTAGGAATTTTTAAATTTTAAAAATTTTGATACCTATTAACAGAAAGCATTCCAACAAGAGGACTGAGTCTCACTTAAACTCATAACACGGCAGATCAAGAACGAAATCTACAAGGCAAAACTTGCTATTAAGAAAAACTGGAACTAGAATTCAGCACCATGAACACCCGGCAAGCATTCCAGGCTATGTAAACCTGGCAAGGCTCCAGGGCCAGATGGCATCCAGGGGTAGGTGCTAAAGGAGTGTGCCACGGATTGCTCCCATCATGCACTCCCTCTTCTCGGAGTCTTACAGGACAGGCCACAGTGCCCACCCTGTGGAAAACATCCACCATCATACCAGTGCCCAAGAAACCCCACCCCTCAGAGTCCAACCACTACCACCCACTTGCACTGACCTCCATTCTGATGAAATGCCTGGTCGCCACTGTGCCAGGCTGTAATGCTGTTACTGTTACTGTAGTTGGCCTATGTTGGTAAACATTTGTGTATCAGAGATTTTTTTTAACAGACATTCACACACTCTGGGGTTTCCCCACACATATCCATTATGAATCCAGGCTGTGTGTTTGGTCTGTTTGCACCTCCAACCCATAATGTATAGTGGGAGTGTACGTGTAGCACATGACATCACTGTAGGCAAAAATAAAAACTAAAAAAAAAGCTGTTGTGTCTGTGTCCTTACCAGTGTTGAGAACAAACCTACACCCTTGCTTTGGAGCTACCTGTTGCTTTCAGTTCAGTCCTGAATGTTTTATCTATATCATTAAAATAAAAAGAAAGTGCTCTGAGAATGCATTATTTGGCCCTTTGGTATTGTTTACAGGGGCAGAGGTGGGCCACAGACATTTTTCAGATTTTCAGGTCGGCCCTGAGTTGGAAAAGTTTGGGAAGTTTTGGGCTTTAAAGCTTCAGTTGGTAACAGTTATTCAATCATATTTGCTGGAACTGTCACTATATTTTAACAGTAGTATATGAAATGGGTAATTTAGGACCAAATCCTCTGGCTCCACCTACAGCCTGTAATCATATTTCCAAAAATCCAATGCTCCCGGTGTTGTTCCTCCAGTTAGGTAGAGGGAGCAGAAGTAGCAGCCAATCACAGCTCGCACACGCACTGCAGATACAAGTATGGCTTTGATTATGTAACCTTGAGCCCTCTTTACCTGCATTGACAAGCAGAGAAGCGAGTGCAAATAGTGAAACACATTCTGAAAAAACCTGCAGAAAATGCAGAAGTTTCCCACCTAGCTATCCTGAATTACCGAGCATCGCCGCTGGAGAATGGACTTTCACCAGTGGAAACGCTCATGAAATGAAAGCTTAGGACCAGACTCCCATCAGCAACATACCAGATGGAAAAGTGGGTTACGGACGTGAGATGGATTGAACTGTACAACAGAACAACCAAGTCTCTGGGCCAGGTAAGGACACTGGACAGGTAAGATGTGATGGGCAGTGGGGACCACTAACTAATGGGCCTAATGGATCTTTCCACTAGTGTGGTACAGCTCAGTACGGCTCTACTCATTTTTTTGCTTTTCCACTAGCCCCTAGTACCTGGTACTTTTTTGGTAACGCCTCAGCCCAGGTTCCAAGCGAGCCGAAGTGATACTAAAACGTGAGCGCTGTCACTGGAAGAGTCGTGAGCAACAAGAGAATCAGACTAATTTCAAAAACACATTGACAGCAGCGCCCACTGAGCCATACTGACACTACTGTTATTGTTTCATGTGAGTTAAATGGCTGCTATGGGAAAACCTCATCGTGGTCAGTAATCGAGGTGGAGACAAGTGAGTTTGGAGCAGAGGAGAGGACCAAAAAAAGACAGCGAGAAGACGGGGCTGTGGCCGCTGTGCTATTATGACCCCGCCCACCTTGAGGAGTACTATGAAGTACTCAGTTGTAATGGAAAAGGACCTAAACCGAGCCGAGTCGGGCCATTCCGAACCATGTAGATCCGTGACTGTGTAGTGGAAAAGCACCATAAGGTGGTCAAGGAGACAGCACCTAGATAATATGAAGTTGGCATCCCTTTGCACTAGTTGCTGAGCCTGTGAACATGTTAAACAGGAAGTGTATACTATGAGACTGATTTAGTGAATTGGCTATTTGGCGCCAATAATATTAATCAAGTCCTAGTACTTTATATGACAATTAATTAGGCAGCTTTATTTTATGTAACACATTTCATACAAAGGGGCAACTCAATGTGCTTTAAAGAAAAACAAAACATTTAACAGTAAGAATTAAAAAAAAATAAAATAAAAAATAAATTTAAAATAAAACTCGAAACAGTAAAAATTGGAAATATTAAATTAAACAACAAACAATTTAAAGCAAGATTAAAAGAAATTATAAGCAAGAAAAAATAAAGAGAATAAAATAAAAATAAAAGAAAGTACAGGAAAAAAAGAGAGAGAAACTTTGTACAGTGGAAGCCATTCAGAAGTTCCCATTCAAGCTGAAAGCCAACTGAATGGCAGTCGACTTCCAGCCAATATTTGATAACAATTTTATCGTTGTGAATCTACATTTAAAGAGGAAGAATTACGGGTGGTTAACAGCCTTTTGGAAGATGTTTGCAGTTGTGCAGGTATTCAGTGCATGCTTTAGGCCAGGCAAACATGTCCTGTCACCTCATTAGCATTTCAAACTTTTGTTTGCGCTTAATGGACTTTTCGGTCTCCCATTGTCACACAAATCAAGTACAGATCCAGAAATGCAGCTGGTGTACTGGCCTCACTAAATGTATGAGTATTTAGCTAGTCAGCGCGTATAAACAGCCAGGTGAGGTGAACAAAGAAAAGAGATGCTGCTCTATCTTCAGGTCTTTTTTCCTCTCCTTTATTTTATACACAGAATCCGCATGTGCAAAAACCAAGCTGTAAAACGGCATTGCCCCCGTGGGGGAAACACAACTGTGCCGGGTTTGAAACTCGTAAGCCGAATGTACACGCCACGGAGCACCGCTTGCTCTGGCAAAAAGCTTGTACTAACTGAACAGAAATCTCGTTCCAAACGAGAACACAACAGGAAACAGAAAAAATCTGCCTCCACGTTGCAATTGCCACTAGTGGCCAGTAGATGGCGCTTGTGTACTGTAAATAACTCAAGCAAACGCTTACCAAGAAACACAAAATGAAAAAATGGTCATTAAGACCAACACAGCTGGTGTGACTCTAGCACAGGACACTACGAGTGATAGGCAAAAAGCCAATCATTTAACAGCTGTGTAGTTCTGTTACAGCGTCATCGCCATGTGTGTTTGCTGACAACAGAACAGCCTGTAGTGAGAACATGAGGACAGTTAGCTGTCAGTATGGTAACGGTAACTGAGACTGTTGTTGTACATCTGCCTGAGTTCTGAATCAATGAAGCAGTGGCATATTGCTGCATCACCATCAGTGAAATGCTTGATGGAACCTCCTTTTAAAATCACTGAACCGCAAGCATTGTGTACCTGGAGCAGGCGCCCTATAAACTGGAGAGACTAGAGGCTGTAGTCCTCTCTGCAGAAAGACTGGGTTTGATTCCACCCCTACAGCCACTTTTTATCTTATTTACATATATATTAAATTTCATTTCTAAAATGAACAATCAATCAGCTCATTAACATTCTGCTTTTTCCTGCTCTTTTCTTTAAATTAGCTGCTGTGTGAATTGTTGTTGAATAGAATTTAACTTTTTTTTTTTTTTTTTTAACTACACTGACTCCCTTGGGACTCTGGCCAAAACAGATCTCTGCTGCCCCCTGTGCCGACAGCCTGTTCTCCTGGTCCACCGTGATTCACCGGTCTCTGCCGTCCTCCTGCACTAGTTACATGTATATAGTGATGGGCATTTCAAGCAAAAGCACTATTCAATAATCGCGAGGAACTATACTGAGAAACTCTGTGTCAAACTTGTATCTGTATGTGTCAGAGGACTAATTCATCAGTCTAACCATCATAACTATGACACTTGAAACAGAAAACACAGCTGAGCGATCAGAAAAATTACCGCTCAAGTGAATTTACTTTCCATCATTGACCTGCTCTCAAAGTAAGACGTATCCTCAAGAGTTACTGCAGTTCTGTTAGGTCATGCATGCAGTACATGCTGACAAAATTAGACATATCAGACTTGTAGGCTCTTCATTACTTTGGAACCGGCCCTCTGATACCTGCACAACCATAACAATCACATTAATGGTTTCATACAAACAGCTGTTATAGACCACTGTGGCCAGCTGTGGTTACAAGAATTATTACAATGTTTGTTTCTCGTAGTTTTCATGTGTCTATTTTTTTTCCCCTCACTAGTTATTATTTTCATATTAATTTGTTGTCTATTTGCGGATCGGGGGCGAGAGAGAGGAAGGTCTTATAGAAGAGAAACACACTTTTCCTTTTTGGTCATAAAAATTCCAAATGACCTGCAATTTTTACAGATCAGTAAATATAAGAACTGTCGGTCATCATGATGTTTAGACCTCGGTTTAGACCTTTTTATACAATCTATGGTTTAGACTCACTGAGAGCAGAACATAATCACTGCTCCTCCCCTGGGACGAATGAAATGACATTCACAAACCATATGTCTGTCTGTTTCTTCTGGTTCTTTCAGGCATAAAGAACACAAACACTCATGAACAGAAATAATTAACATATGCACTTTTCAAATACATACATAACATTACCCAGTACTCACTCTAGATTACTGCATTACTTTTAACTTACTGTTTTAATCTTTAATCTTTTAATCTTCTACCATGAACTTAAACTCCTTTTTTGACCTTATGCTATCTATTATGCAATAAACTTATTTATCTCAACTGTTATTTATTATGCAATTAACTTGTTTGTTGAGAGATGATTCTTTTCCTGACTTGAAAAGTAAAACAGTTGATGGATCAGTAAAGGCAGCCATAAATTCTTTTACAAATGTAGTCAATATGTGGTTTAAAAGTGAGCTCAGGGTCCAACCAAAGTCCAAGGTATACATTAATTCTCTCTAATGGAGCTCCATCACTAAAATTAATGAACAACTCAGGTGAGTGTGATAAGCGATATTTTGTACCAAACACCATAACACATGATTTTTCACATTAAAAACAAGCCTGTTGTTGTTAAACCAGTGTTGGACAATATTAAAAGCTTGCTGTAATTTTTTCTGGATTTGTGATTCAGATTTAGAATGATAAATAACTGGATCGTCAACATAAAGATGATCATGACAGATTGAGCACAATTGACATAGACTTAGACAGACTTTATTGTCATTCAAGTATGCATCAAGTGTATACAGAACGAAATTGCATTGCATGTGGCTCAGCACAGAGGTAGATATAGATATAAAGTGCAGATATAGATATAAAGTGCAGACAGTGATTTAGAAGAAATAATTTGAAGTTATGTACAAGTGTGCAGCAGGAATAAATACACCAGTAATTTACAATATACGGCAATACACCAGTAGTCCAAGTATGACAGCAATGTACAGCAGAATGTGCATCAATGTACAGCAGTTGACCATTTAAGAGTTTAGCAGTCTGATGGCCCGGGGGAAAAAGCTGTTACAGAAACTGGTGGTCCTGCACCGGATGCTGCGAAGCCTCTTTCCAGAGGCCAGCAGGGAGAACAGTCCGTGGTGGGGGTGTGAGGAGTCACTGATGATCTTTCTGGCTCGGGACATACAGCGCTGTGGTGATAGGTCCTGAATGGAGGGAAGAGAGGTCCCAATGATCCCAATGATCCTCTCCGCTGTCCTCACCACTCTCCTCACATTCTTCCAGTCAGAGGCACTGCAGCCTCCACCCCACACAGAGATGCAGCTGGTCAGAATGCTCTCTATGGTGCTTCTGTAGAATGTAGTGAGGATGGGCGGGGGCAGGTGGGCTCTCCTCATCCTACGCAGGAAGTGCAGATGCTGCTGTGCCCTCTTAACCAGCGACGCGTTGTTCACAGACCAGGTGAGGTCATCTGTGATGTGCACCCCCAGGAACTTTGTGCTGCTGACCACCTCCACAGCCGTGCTGTTGATGAGAAGTGGAGCATGGCTGGCTGGTTCTTCCTGAAGTTGACGATCATCTCCTTAGTTTTGTCCACATTCAGGATCAGGCTGTTGTCTCTGCACCAACCCACCGGCTGCTCCACCTCCTCTCTGTAGGCCAGGTCGTTGTCGTCCCTGATGAGGCCCACCACCATTGTGTTGTCCGCAAACTTCACAATGTGGTTGGTGGCAGACCTGGGGACACAGTCGTGTGTCATCAGGGTGAACAGCACAGGGCTCAGGACACAGGCCTGGGGGGAGCCTGTGCTGAGGGTGATGACACTGGAGGTGTTTTGTCTAACCCGCACTAACTGTGGTCTGTCAGTGAGGGAGTCTAGGAGCCAGTTGCACAGGGGGGGTGCTGAAGCCCAGGGGTCCCAGTTTGTCTACCAGATATTGTGGAATGATGGTATTGAACGCTGAACTGAAGTCCAGGAACAGCATCCGCACATGAGTGTTCTTCTCCTCCAGGTGTGCAAGGCTCAGGTGAAGAGCGGAGGAGATGGCGTCCTCAGTAGAACGGTTCCGCCGGTAGGCAAACTGGATGGGATCGAACGTGGGGGGGGGGGTCTGGAGATGATGTGCTCCTTTACCAGCCTCTCAAAGCACTTCATCATAATAGGAGTAAGTGCGACAGGCCGGTAATCGTTTGGTGATGTGATTTGAGGTTCTTTTGGCACTGGGATTGTTAGAGTCGGTTCTTTTATTGGAAGCCCAAGAACAAACCGGAGAAATCTTCAGTTCACAGACAAAGAATTTATTCAGGTCACAGGTAGAGTACAGCAGCGCTAGGTGCGTAGTGACGGAGCTCAGTCGGGATCTCAGCCAAAACGAACACAACTTTGAGAAAACAGTTCACATTTGTAGTTCACAGTTATCTTCTTGAGCTGGTCCTGCCCAATACAGAGGTTGGAGTTTGTGATAGAGTGTGATGAGTCAGATGATGCTGTCCACTCTTGGTTTATGATGTGTGTGCAGAATACGTGTTAAGTATGTGTGTGAATCTGCTGTGAGTCAGGCGTGTATCTATTGTAACAGACCTAGCTGACAGAGAGAGAAGACACTGCAATTACATCTTGTACTTGCTTATCAGGTGAGAGTCATTGCTATTTGGTGTCGTAAGGACACTCATCAGGTTATGTGAATTCAAGCACAGGACAGAGCACACAGTGTCAGATCATCTATTTGTAGCAGAACAGTGCATACATGATGTCAAATCACAGTCAGTCGAAACATTACTAAATAATGCATATAGTATCAAATCATAGCTTAAATATAGCATCAAATTATAACTTATTCATAACAATCCCCCTCTTGACATGATTTTATCATGTCAATCAAATGAGGTAGGTCCTCTATCTCCGTATTGTATCACATCTTCCAGTGGTGACCATCCTAGCAGGCCCCCAAACTGCAGGTGACCACAACACCGTAGGATGCAACACAATTAGATCTGATATTGAGTAGGGCTAACCTTATGGAGATAACAGGAGACACTGGTATGTTTTGAGGTTGACAAGCTATATCCTGTGGGTAGTAGAAATAAGGCAACTGGACTTCTTATCTTGTTTGAAGACGTTTCGCCTCTCATCCAAGAGGCTTCTTCAGTTCTGAGACTGTTGCAGGAAAGCCAGGCATTTAAACCCTGTGTGGTGGTTTCGGGTGAAACTAGAGTCACATGACCAGAGTCACATGACCACACCCCCCGAAACTGGGGGGTGGTGGTGGTCATGTGATGTTACCTCCACTCCCGGTTTCATGTAGCTCTGGAGTCATGGAGTCAGGAGTCGACACTCCTGGTTCCATGAGGTTCCATGGAACCAGGAGTGTCGACTCCTGACTCCATGACCTCATGGAACCTCATGGAACCAGGAGTGTCGACTCCTGACTCCATGACTCCAGAGCTACATGAAACCGGGAGTGGAGGTAACATCACATGACCACCACCACCCCCCAGTTTCGGGGGGTGTGGTCATGTGACTCTGGTCATGTGACTCTAGTTTCACCCGAAACCACCACACAGGGTTTAAATGCCTGGCTTTCCTGCAACAGTCTCAGAACTGAAGAAGCCTCTTGGATGAGAGGCGAAACGTCTTCAAACAAGATAAGAAGTCCAGTTGCCTTATTTCTACTACCCACAGGATAAAGATGACCTGGATGACTGAGAACCTTCACAGACAGACAAGCTATACTCAATAAATTGGCAGATTTGATTGAACCTTTTTTATTTTTAACCAGTTTAACCACTTTTCTGTTACCTGACATCACATGGATTGAGAAGGCTACCTGAACTACAGAGGGCCCTGACTTTTCCTGGGGAAAAACCTTATTGATATCAGTATTGCAGCCTGGACCCGGCACATATCAGTCAGACTCACAGGGGGTGAAAGTTGGAGACTCCTGTTGGGGATGGAGACTTCCCTTTTTGGGCTGATGGGGCTGGGGAGACTCCTCTAGTTGTGCTGTTGGGGCTGAAGGAGACTCCACTTGTTGGGGTAAGGATGATGATGTTGAGGGCTCTTTCAGTTCAGTTCTTATCTCAGCACCCTCACCAGAGCGCTGTCTTATCTGTTGTTTTGGCTTGTCTTGTCCCTTGTCCTTGGCAGGGGCTACTGGTGTAAATGTTGGAGCTTAGCAGCTGTACACCTGACTTGTCAAGGTGAAATCCATCTACCTTAAAGAGGTTCTGCGTTCCCAAAAAATGTTGAAATTGTCAATAAAGGTCATTGAGCGGCACACGTATCTTTGAGCCATCTGTTCAGCACCATCAGCCTGCTGAATCTCTCATCTCCTCGCAGAACTGTTGATAGGGTCCACTGAAAACACCTCAGTATTGAGATATTAAATTTTGTTCATCAGATCAATAAAGTCCCGTTTCAGTACCTCCGATTGTTGCTTCACAACATCAAGGGATCCTGTGTGTATGATGAGAGATTTCACTGCCCGATGCTCAGCAGCAATCCTCAGAATTTTTCATTGAGATATCAGACACCATGTTGTTGGTAAAACAGAGACTTTGGTGTTTTTCTTGCTGCAAAAGTGTTTTCTCTCATTCACATTTCCGTCACCCACTATCAGAGTTTGAGGGCCAGTGGTTAGCTCTTTCTGTAGCTTTTAGCACATGATTTAACCTCATACCTTTCTCTGGTGCTGGAAGATGAGCTTTCTTCTGGGAAGTCAGGATTTTGCCAAAGTGTAGTAATTTGTTCTCTAGTAGAATCCCTATGTCTTGGGGCACTCTTAGTTTTTGTTGTAGCCTTGGTCCATGGTTGTTTTCTCCTTGGTACTGGATCAAGAGTCTCCAGGTGCTGGGTTCTGCCTGTTCACTGTCTTCCCATATCTGAAGGAAGCAACTTATCATGCTTTTGCTTTGCACCACAAGAGTTCCAGGGAGGACGTGTTGATTTATTGCCAATTTCATTCCAGAACATGCGCTTCAACTGGGAGCAGCAAAGTCTGGTAGCTCTGATTTTTTACTCAACCTTTGCTTTATTTTTGTTGTGTTTTTGTATGTTTTTGTCGTATTTTGTCAACTACTGATGGATACTTCTGTGGGGAGAGGAGATTCTTCAGGAGAGGAGCTTCTGTCATTGAAAATGGAGCAACTCTGGAGGATGCCACCCTGTTCCTGCTGGGATGAGGAGGTGCTTTCGTGGTTGCTGTACTGGAGGTGCAGAGGTTGAAGGCTTGGAGGTGGAGATGTACTGTGAGTCCTTTCTGCCGTCAGTCATCATGCAAAATATCAACTCTCGGCCCAACAAGAGTGATGAGGAGCTGGAGATATGGGTGAAGACTCAGGAAGAAGACATTTTTTCAAATCAAAACAATACTTGTGTACATCCCACCAATGGCTACTGCCGAAGTTCCATGTGAAGGTCTCCATGAAGTTGTTGCTAGGATACAGACTAAACATCCTGAGGCACTTGACTTCAGAGAGATCAGAGATACATGCTGGTGAAGGCCATTCTGAACAACTCAGATCATCCTCTTCATAACACTTTGATGGACCAAGAAAAGAGCGGTGGTGGACGGCTCCTTTCTCTTCACTGCAGGACGGAGAAATATAGAAGATCCTTTGTACCTTCAGACATCAGACTTCTTCATTCTTCTGCAAATGGTTGATGAGCTGACAGACAAATGAATTTCCCTTTGGGGATCAATAAAGTAATTCGTATTCGTATTCGTATTCGTATTTTCACCTGGCTCCTGCTCCTTGGTGGTGCTAACTAGCTTTGTGTTCGCCTGCTCATTTTCACTGTTTTGAGACATTGGTAGAGTGGTTTCATTCCCATATTGTCCATTTAACTCCACATTCACTTCGAGATGATGGGTTTTTGTTTCCAGTACTGCTATCTTCTGGAGTGGTTTGTGGTAATCATCCATAGAAAAGGGAGGCATCTTGCTGCTAATTAGCTTTTGATGGCTGAGTTCCTCAATCCCAGTCATGATAGAGCAGTCTTGTGCTGCTGATAGGCCACACTCACAAAGTAAAAGAGCTTAAAATAACAGTGGCAGCCTTCAGGAACTTTCATAAATTAGGCTCCCAGTGATATCGAGGTATCGTGGATCCGCTTTTCATAAATTTGAGAGAGAAAAAAAGAGAGTAAAAGAAAGTAACGCAGAGTAAAAGAAAGTAGCGTGGAGAGCAAGAGAGTGAAGCATCTGCACTCAAGCAAAGCAGGAAGCACTAATATTAATATTTTTAAAGGTTCAGTGTGTAATATTTGACAAAGTTTATTGGCAAAATCTGAATCTACTACCCATGAATATATTAGTGTAAGTGTATAATCACTATAAAATAAAATTTGCTTGGATTTCGTAGCCTTATATACTCTTTTATATATACATATAGCAAGGGTCTTGCTTTTAGAGAGTGTCGCCATCTTGCGCCGCCATGTTTGTACAGCAGCCTGAACAGAAAATCCAGCAAGCGCATTTTGCGAGTTTCGCGCACATAAATAAACCAATGAAGAAGAAGGCAGAAGGAAAAAAGATATAACATATCATAATATGGTTTAGATCTTCACCTCATCACTAGATGGTCCTGAAATACTCCCAGTCATGCCAGTCATGGAAGACGCCATGTCCTTGGAGGCCACCATCACTTTGCTGACAGGAGGGGTGAGCGCTGCAATCTAGAATCTGAATGCTAGATGTCCCGCCCCCCCCCATTTTACACACTGGACCTTTAATATTAAAATATTTACTTGTTTTGATTAGATTTTTGGGGGGACAAAAAAATGTCACATTCAAGGTCTCCTCTGATAGATTCATTGGTCATGATGAGCCTCTGTATATCTACAGGTGCTGGTCATATAATTAGAATATCATGGAAAAGGTGATTTATTTCAGTAATTCCATTCAAAAAGTGAAACTTGTATATTATATTCATTCATTACACACAGACTGATATATTTCAAATGTTTATTTCTTTTAATTTTGATGATTATAATTAACAACTAATGAAAATCCCAAATTCAGTATCTCAGAAAATTAGAATATTACTTAAGACTGATTTCTAGAAATGTTGGCCAACTGAAAAGTATGAACATGAAAAGTATGAGCATGTACAGCACTCAATATTTAGTTGGCGCTCCTTTTGCCTGAATTACTGCAGCAATGCGGCGTGGCATGGAGTCGATCAGTCTGTGGCACTGCTAGTGGCCTTCAGCTCTTCTGCTTTGTTGAGTCTGGCGTCTCGCATCTTCCTCTTCACAATACCCCATAGATTTTCTATGGGGTTAAGAGCAGGCAAGTTTGCTGGCCAATTAAGAACAGGGATACCATGGTACTTAAACCAGGTACTGGTAGCTTTGGCACTGTGTGCAGGTGCCAAGTCCTGTTGGAAAATGAAATCTGCATCTCCATAAAGTTGGTCAGCAGCAGGAAGCATGAAGTGCTCTAAAACTTCCTGGTAGACGGCTACCTTGACCTTGGACCTAAGGAAACACAGTGGACCAACACCAGCAGATGACATGCCACCCCAAACCATCACTGACTGTGGAAACTTTACACTTGACCTCAAGCAACATGGATTCTGTGCCTCTCCTCTCTTCCTCCAGACTTTGGGACCTTGATTACCAAAGGACATGCAAAATTTACTTTCATCAGAGAACATAACTTTGGACCACTCAGCAGCAGTCCAGTCCTTTTTGTCTTTAGCCCAGGCGAGACACTTCTGACGCTGTCTCTTGTTCAAGAGTGGCTTGACACAAGGAATGCGACAGCTGAAACCCATGTCTTGCATTCGTCTGTGCGTGGTGGTTCTTGAAGCACTGACTCCAGCTGTGGTCCACTCTTTGTGAATCTCTCCCACATTTTTGAATGGGTTTTGTTTCACAATCCTCTCCAGGGTGCAGTTATCCCTATTGTTTGTACACTTTGTTCTACCACATCTTTTCCTTCCCTTCACCTCTCTGTTAATGTGCTTGGACACAGAGCTCTGTGAACAGCCATCCTCTTTAGCAATGACCTTTTGTGTCTTGCCCTCCTTGTGCAAGGTGTCAGTGGTCATCTTTGGACAACTGTAAGGTCAGCAGTCTTCCCCATGATTGTGTAGCCTACAGAACTAGACTGAGAGACCATTTAAAGGCCTTTGCAGGTGTTTTCAGTTAATTAGCTGATTAGAGTGTGGCACCATGTGTCTTCAATATTGAACCTTTCCACAATATTCTAATTTTCTGAGATACTCAATTGGGGGTTTTCATTAGTTGTCAGTTATAATCATCAATATTAAAAGAAATAAACACTTGAAATACAGTCATGGAAAAAATTATTAGACCACCCTTGTTTTCTTCAATTTCTTGTTAATTTTAATGCCTGGCTCAACTAAAGGTACATTTGTTTGGACAATTATAATGATAACAACAAAAATAGCTCATGAGAGTTTAATTCAAGAACTAAGAACTATTCATTTTCCATGGTTTTCTTGATAATAACCAAAATTACTGAAATTCTTACATCAATAGCTATGGCATTGTACCGCCAAAAACACTACTTTTAAGCATTCCATGTTTTCTTTTCTGTTTGCTTTAAACACATGATACACACAAGAGTTAATACTTGATTGCATAACCATTGTTTTTGATGACTGCAGCCATGCGTCTTGGCATGCTCTCCACCAGCTTCTGACATTGTTCTGCTGTCACAGCAGCCCATTCCTGTTGGACAAATTCAAACAAATTTTCTTTGTTTTTGGGCTTGTGGTTCTCCATCTTGAGTTTGATGATTTTCCACAGGTTTTCAATTGGATTAAGATCTGGTGATTGAGCAGGCCAAGGCATGGTGCGAATGTTGCGGTTCTCCATCCAGGCTTTAACTGACCTTGCCGTGTGGCAAGGGGCATTGTCTTGTTGGAAAATCCAGTCATTCGAGGCAGGAAAGAGTTTTCCAGCTGATGGAAGAAGACTGTTTTCAAGGGTAGTCCTGTACATGACCTGGTTCATTCGGCCTTCACACAATTGCATTTGCCCTGTTCCACTCAGACTGAAACAACCCCAGATCATGACTGATCCACCCCCATGTTTTACTGTAGGGGCAAGACAGTCTGGGTTGTAAGCTTCTCCAGGCTTCCTCCTAACCAGTAAGTTGGCTGGAGTGGGCATCAATTCAAAATTGGATTCATCACTGAAGAGAACCTTAGCCCAATCATCAACAGTCCAATCCTTGTGGTCTCGAGCAAAGAGTAACCGGGCCTTCCTCTGCCTTTCATTGATGAAGGGCTTCTTGCGTGCTCTGTGTGACTTCAAACCAGCTTCAACAAGTCGGTTTCGAACTGTCCTTGCCGAACAGGTCACATTTCTCGACAGTGCCCACTCATTTTTAAGGTCCCTGGAGGTCTGACGACGATTCCTGACACAGGAACGGATGAGTGCACGGTCATCTCGTGGGGTAGAAAGAAAGGTAGCACTTTGGTAGTGCCATGTTCAGCTTGTTTTTTTTTTGTTGTAATGAACGGCTGTCTTGGAGATCTTCAGTTTTTTCGCTACCTGTCTCTCACTCATGCCAATTTCCAGCAGTGCCAAGATGGCTGCCTTTGTGGCTTCACATAATTCTTTTGTTTTAGGCATTATGTGAGAGCTGACAACTTCTGAGTTGTGCTACAGATTGAATGTAAGCAGGAAACCACTCTAGGCCTTTGCATGTGCAGTGCTGCTTGTGACATGAAATGGCCTCTTATATACCCTGGGAATCAATTAAGCTTAAGAATGTCAAATAGGACATAAAGTATTATGTGACCAGCTGCATTTTTTGTTGTGTTCATTGTATTATACGTTTAGTGGTACCACATATTAGAATGAACAAGAAATTGAAGAAAACAAGGGTGGTCTAATAATTTTTTCCATGACTGTATGTCAGTCTGTGTGAAATGAATGTATACATTATACAAGTTTCACTTTTTGAATGGAATTACTGAAATAAATCATCTTTTCCATGATATTCGAATTATATGACCAGCACCTGTATAGCCCCTTTCCCACTGGACAAAAAACCTGTTCATAACTTTCAACATCGGGCTGTGAGAAAGAGGAGGGGTAACGGTTTGAATGGCCTACTCACAACATTCCCACCCCCATATAACCCTCCCCCACATATTAATACAATTAAAGCTGGGGTTGGTAATCCTGTTCAGAAACATGTTTTGTTACACTGGGTGAAATGGTCCTTCTACCTTCTGAGTAATCAATACATTATGTATTCAGAAAAAGGAACGAAAATAATCAGTCCTCTGTGGCAGCTGCAGGACTGACAAAACTCCGACCAATCCACGCTCTTCGCACCGAAGAGCAAAAACCAATCAGATGCCTTCATGTCTAGTTCTGTATCCGCCCCCCTCGATCCCTGTCTCCTACGCGTGTGCACAATCTTCATGTGTCGCTTTTGTCTGAAGAAATCACGGACAGAGTTACAGCAGAATGGATTTCATGCTCATTTATGAGCAGTGGCTGAGAAAATGCAGCCCCAGTTACTACTTCCAGCGTTACTTGTAATGGCTCGCCCCGAGAAAAAGGCAAGGAAGAGAAAGCCGGAGGCTGAAAAGACTGCTTGCTTCTGAGCAGTGGAGACAACTGTGGGATTTGAAGGGCCTGAAAAGTGATACTGAGGTTGCTCTCTTTCTGTTGGACAGGTAATTATATGCTTTGCTTTGGGGAGGATTTGTTATTTTTATGAAATGTGTAACTTTTGCTAACGTAGCTACCTTTGTAGCATGTATTAGCCTAATGCTAATATTAGCTTCTTTGTGGTTTTAAAACGGGTCGGTGATGCTAGTATTGAATAGATCATGCCACTTCTCATTTTCATGCAGTGCACGTTCCAGTTTGTGGGGGCGTGGCTTGGATGAGTTCCCTGGAACTCAGAGGAGGTGCTATTTTCAAATCTTGCTAGCTCTCCAAGATTATCAACCCCAGCTTTAATACAAAGATGTAAACAAAATGACTTTTAATGAACCTTATATAGCTACAGTGAATTGTGCTACAATATATACTATCAGGAATTGCAAGTGAGTGTCAGTGAATGTCTGTGTTGAGGAGCCATCATTGCCAGGAACACTTTTATCAGAAAGAACAGGAAAGTGTGTATTTAGAGGCAAATATGTTTAAAAGTAATAACAACAAAATAAAAGAACACTGCTGTCAACAAATTCAGACCAAATCCCACATCTCTGTCAGAGGATCTGTGTGTGTGTGTGTGTGTGTCCATGACTTCACTCTTCTTGACTTCACCCAAGGACCGACATAGCTTGCAAAACATGTGGTATATACTGGTGTGGCTCGTAAGTAGAAATGGGAAGGTCAGACTGAAATTTCAACGGATATTTCTTTATGGGAGCTGTTTGGTTCTTTTTCAGTTGGTAAATGCCGCCTCGAGCATGGGCATGGATGTGAGCTTGAATATGTGCAATGATGCACGGCACACACATCACGTCAGCTGGGGCTGTTTGAGTTGGGTTGCCAGGTACCATGGCACATGAAACACACAATTCACTCATATCATTATAAAATCGGAAGAATAGCTTGAGAAATTACCAATCGGGAGCAGGGCAGGAAAAATGGTTAAAACAGGGAGACTCCCATGTAAATCAGGAGTGTTGGCAGGTATGCCTGTCCAAACCTGCTAACAACCGGCTTCTGACAACAGTGGGAAAGGACCACTGACCGCGTCCAACAACTCTCCAATTGACGTAGATTATTATTGTCTCGTCTCTGATCGGCTTGCAGTGGGAATGTTACACCCAGGTCAACCCACAATTTACGTGACATCACGCCAGTTGCGACTTGTAGAGAGCACTACAGATGCTTCACACTCAATCAACACGGCACAACACTGGCAAGACAGCAATTCTCATGATCAGTGAGGAGGAGGAGGTTCAACGCTGGGGAACAGGAAAAAATACTGACCACTGCCTCACTAGCTTCAATGCTGCTTTCCATTGTTTACATTGCTGTTTTCTGTTGTTGTTGTCACCAACATATCAACAGATGTGCAGCAGTGGGGCGAAGGAGAGTACCTGTCCCCTACTGCCCCCTAAACCTAACTGGTAGAACAGCTCTGGGAGCATTGGGTTTTTGCAAATATGATTACAGGCTGTAGGTGGAGCCAGAGGAGTTGGATTGGGTCCTAAAATACCCATTTCCTGTACCACTATCAGAACATAGTGACAGTTCCAGCAAATATGATAAAATACATGTTACCAACTGAAGCTTTAATCAGCCCTCTAATATTAATTTATTTGTATGTAATACTGTTATTATTATTATTATTACAGGGGCAACTACATCTTGCTTGTCATTCTGTACTTGTGCTACAAATTTATCCCTTTATTTCAAAAATATTCCAAAAAAACTTTAAATGTACATTTGCAGATATTTCCTTACATTGCATTTATGCTCAAACACTGTAGTAAATTTAGTTTCTCAGCAACATTTTTCTCCGAATCATGACATCTCCTTTCTTTGCTTGCTCATAGTTTGTCAAGCTACAAATGTGTTTTTCAAAAGTAGTATGTTAAGTTAGCCACCAACACAGACGTATCACCAAATAAGTGCTACTCATTTTGGATGCAATGTTTTCATGATGCTGCAATACCGGTACAGTTCTTTGATGAAACCCCATACAGTAAATCTTTTCTTTCTCTCTTGCTGTGTGCAGCTACGTACATACACCCAGCTTAGAGATGTTAAACTATCAGACTCTCCACAATACATTTATTACTCTCACTGATTATCAAATGTGCATGGAACATGAAAATTATTATTGTATTGGTGCCTAATGGAATGCATAGTTATACTACTGAGTTTAATTGTGAAAGCATACATTCATCCGCAAACCTGTGAAATACTGTGAACACTTTGAGAAAAAGAATCTGGTCGACACAGATGGTGAGAATCCCAGTTGATTTCACCTCCACAAAAACATCTGCTTCATCCCTCTGATCCTCCTTTCAGTGGGGAGTGTCAACTATGGTGACACACAAATACACACATGCTCACACACACAGATATGCGCATATTTAATGTGCCCCATGTCACAAGCTCACTATTGAAAATAAACTTTGGCAAGCAATAGAGCACCACTAATTGGACGCTAATGAACCTTGCTTTTCCAGTCGTTTGAAAATTATGGAATCAGATAAAAAAAAAAAGCCTCATAGATAAAATGGATTCATTGATCACCAGTAGTGATAGATACTGTTGCATAGAATAAAAATTATGGCCATGGTGGTGGGATTCTACATCACCTTTTTGATTGATTAGACAGTTTAGACATGAACTGTCATTTAAGGTTCTCTGATTCCTTATGACTTTGGTGATCCTCCCATTTTCCCTGTAGCACCACCATCGGATTTGCATGTAATTTTAAGTGAAATGTATAAACAGCTATTGGATTTAGTTCAGACAAGCATGCATCCCTCAGGATGATTTATAAAAACCTAAGTAATCTCTCAGCTTTTCATCTAGCACCACCATCAGGTCAAAGTTTTAATTTGCCTAGTACTTTGGTTTCTGACCATTTGCATGCAAGGCTAATGACATGCGTACTAGCCTACTTTATTTAGCTCAAATCAGCAAATATTATTTCCATGGGGTTGTACAGTGAGCATATCAGGCTTATACCAACTTCTTTGCACTGCATAAGGCAGACTCTCTCTGCATCTTGACAAAAGCAATTCATTTGCAGTGCGGTAGCTGTTACATGATGCTGCTAATGAGCTTTAAATTAGGCGTGTTTGAAATAAAATAAATCTCTAGATGAAAGAGGTGTAAGCATAATTTGAGTTAGTGTGAATCCATGAGCAACACAGCTTTAACAACTTAAGTCTGGAAAATCCTCAAAGGTGAACCAAGTTAAACATTTTATGAAGAGACCCGTTTGAAGACGAAAATGAACAACCATGATGTCAATAACTGTGACAGTATGAAAAAAGACAAATCATTATGGTGTTCCCATTTTATGTAAACCAAATGGAAAATAGTAGCTTTCACCATAAGTGGTTTAAAATTAGACTTGATATGCTAGAACAGCTGATCATGACTGTCACTGCAATCAATTTAAAGGTTCCACATTGTACAGTTATGGTGTTTGTTTTGGAGTTTTGATAACCATTGTTTTGTTTTGCTGTTGCCCCTTTCCATAACAAGGAGACTGTTACCTGGACTGCAAGATCACAGAGCACAGACATAGGATCTTGGAGCTTTTTCCTGCTCAACTTCTTGAAAATCCCTCAAATGATTGAATGGTTTCAGCCTTTAATCGAGCAATCGACTACAATGTTTAATGTTTAAGGTGAAGCTTCTTTAAGCAAGTTGCTTGTCATACAAATTGTTTCCAGAATATACCATTGCCAAAAATCTAACATTTAGAGAGTTGGCATGTTATTTTCTTATGGTTGAACTGGAGGTCTGCCTGAGACATCTTCAGATGTGCATTGTAAATATCTGTTTTGTTTTTCTGTTTTGTTTGGTGTCCTTAAGTTTTTTGTGTTCTTGACTGTATGAGACCTGTATATCGAAGAGCTCATTCGTTTCAGCTCACAGCCATCATCAGCATACAGAAAACAATGTTAGTGAAACTGGAGACGCTCCCATAAATAATCTTTTTAACCATTTTTTGTGTTGTTACGTCTTAGGGTTAATTCTTCATCTCATATACCATCACTGAATTGTTAGAGATAAAACTTCACTTTAGCTACTGATTAGTTTCGTAGAAGATAATGCTACACATATATACTCCATTTTATATTTTGTTTCTTAGATAACTTTACACATATATATTCCATTTTATATTTTTTGATGATAAGTTTTAGATGATTCACCATTTATACACTACTGATGATTACTAATGATGTTTATTTATTTTGAATACTTATGAAAGACTCACTTCCTCAATAAGTTACCTCTAAACACTCTTTCTTCCATGACAGAGAAGACTCTCACTCTCTACATATTAAATACCTCTGAAAACTCTTCTTCTTCTAGAGATGTATTAAACTGTGTGTATTACTGAATAAATAACGATGATTTTGAAGTAATGCTAATAATTGATACTAATGATTCCTTCTCTGGTAATGAGAAGGAATCAAGCATTAGTCCCGTGGTACGAAGGACTAATACATGTGAGGGACAGGTCAGATCACTAGAAGGCCTCAAATGATTAACACTGGCTAAGCTAAAGAATCTGTTTTGCACTCATCTTGAACTCTGCGATATCTCTCTGCATGTAGCTTGAACACTGCACCATTGTGTGAACTTGTGATTTACTGAGCTATGGGAGGGGAGGTTACGAGGACATCTTATGAAAACAACCTGAGTAAAAGTAGCAAAGGGGGAACATCTCAAGGTCTACGAAGAGCATCACTGAAGTCAGAAAGACTTAGAGACAGAAGTAGTATTTCCAAATAAAGCATGTAATTATGCAGAGTAGGGAGGTCTCTTTTCAGGGTGCGGTCTCTCGTGGTTGGATGAACCAAGTGCCAAGAGGCTGGGACCAGCCTGTGCACCAACGAAGCGAGAGCTAAGTCTAAACCACAGCTCCTCCCCACCTGTTTAGCCAATGGATGCTAATTACACACACAGAGCAAAAATATATTATGCGTTTGTAACAGAATTTTTCACCCTTTTCTGGAACGGTGGTTACAGCTAACTGCTTGCAGACTGCAATTTCCTGAACAGAGAAGATCCTTGTACAAGATTCTTTTTAATGATCCAATTTAAATAAATAGTTAACCTGAACGTTGTTGTTTGTCCTCTCTCAAATTAACGAACACGCCTCGACATACGCCAACTTTTCTCACGATCCACTTCCAGTAACTGGCTGTTTTTAAGCACATCTTTTAACTAGATGATATCAGACCCGCAGATTTTATGCTTTACATTGCCGGCGTCTGAGCCGGGCTGCTGCTCAACTCATAGCCAGCCCCTGAAGTGCACTTCTACTGATTTTATCAAGATCTCCTGTTCCCTGGTGTATTCAACAACTTTGCTCATCTACAACGCTCACACGGAACAAAGAGACACTTATGGACATGCTGCAGTCTGGAGTTTACACTTATCTCATCTTGGTTAGGCCAAACTCAAAGAAAGGATAACCTGATCCCTGAGTCTTTCCCCACATCTGCTCACCTGCTTTGTCTACCGACGGCTTAGCTATTCATCGCCACTACCTCCATGGCCACAGCTTTGTCTCTTGTTGATAATTTACTGGATAAGCTACCAGCCACTACCAACTATCTGCTTCACTTACTTCCATGACTACAGTTAGTTGTGTTATCTGATGATAACATTCTGCTCACCAAAGCCAATAAAAGAATTGCTTATCTGACTAAAGAGAACCACCGGCTTGCTGGGGAACTTAAATCAGCCACTGTTGTCCCAGTGTATTGTGACAATCTAAGGTTCTGAGTAGGAATAAACTCAGAGATTGCTATTGGTCTAATTAGGAGCTCCTGTGCCCCATACACAGCTTGACTACAGGAGGCATGCTACTTTAATAAGTCACGAGAACACACAAAACAATACACGAAAGCAGGGAGATCTCTAACCAGACACATAACCTCACTTACGGTGTCAAGGTGCTGAATTACCAACAGTAATTATAAACAAAATGGATAAATGAATGAGAACCTAATCAATAAAACAATAACACTGAAGACTGCAAAACTGCAGAAAATAACATTTTCGGTGCTGAAAACAGGATTAACATTAACTTAAACTCTCAGACACACTGCCCCAAAGCATGCTGGGACACTCCTCACATTAACCTTCCCCAGCACGCTACACTGCCCCCACCTAGGTGGTTAGCTGTCCCCAGCAACCCATGCACCCATGACAAAGTCCCTGAGGTGCTGGGGAAGCCGGCGCTGTCGCCGTGTGGTTTCAGAAGGCCTATTTGCGGCCTCAGGAGGTGGGGTGGGTGAATGAGAAGGTTGGTCCTCAGACCCCACCTCCCCCCGAGATTGGGCCAGGTGATGGTAGGGTGCAAGCCTGTCACGGTGGAGCACAACCACACGATTCCTTTTGACCAGCTGCACCCTGTACACAACGTCTGACAGTCTCTCAAGCACAGTACAAGGTCCCACCCACTGGCTCATCAGTTTAGGGGAAAGGCCTTTCTTCCACTCAGGGCTGTAGACCCACACCTGTTCTCCAGGGGCAAAGTCCTGTCCTTTACAACGGGAATCATAAGCCCGCTTCTGCCGCAACCCAGCGTCAGAGAGGGCCTTCCTGGTCATCTCATGCACCAGCTGAAGCTGTTCCCGGAGACTATAAAGGTAGTCCAAGCCAGGTGCACCCTCCAACTCTGGCTCAGGGGGAGGCCTGAAACCCAAGTCCACAGGAGTGCAGAGCTCATGCCCAAACATGAGGACTGCAGGGGTGCATTTTGTGGATTCCTGAACCACTGTCCGGTACGCCCACAGAACCAAAGGCAGGTGCCGGTCCCGGTCCCGCTGCTGGCGGCTGGTCAGGATTGCAAGCTGGGTGGCCAGGGTATGGTGAAGCGTTCAACCAGTCCATCACTCTGAGGGTGCAATGGTGTTGTCCGGGTCTTCTTGAAGCCGAGCCTCTGGCAGACCTCACTGAACACTTTAGCTTCAAAGTTCTGACCCTGGTCACTGTGCAGTTCCTCTGGCACACCAAAGCGGCAGAACATCTCATTGACCAGGTGCTCAGTGGTGGTGGATGCACTCTGATCAGGAATGGCATATGCCTCAGGCCACTTGGTGAAATAGTCCATGGCCACCAGGATGTAGCGGTTCCCTTGGTCAGTGGTAGGGAAGGGGCCAAGGATGTTTACACCCACACGCTCCATTGGGGCCCCCACCTGGTACTGCTGGAGGGGAGCGTGCGAGCGCCAAGTTGGTCCCTTTTGAGCAGTGCAAGAATCACACCCATGAAAGTAGAGCTCTATATCTTGACAACACCCAGGCCAGTAGAATTGTAACTGGAGCTGGCATAGAGTCTTGGCCACTCCAAATTTGCCTGCCCCCACCGAGCCATGAACAAGCTGAAGGACCCTGGGGTGTAGCTGGCGGGGAACCAGGAGTTGGAAGACATCTCGGTGGCCCCCAGGGGTCTGCCAGTGGCGATGAAGGAGGCCATCACGGAGGGTGAGGCTGGTCCACTGGGCGTAGAGGGCCTTGGTCTCAGGATCCTATGCTGACACTGTGTCCCATGCTGGTTGTTGGCCGGTCTCTATCCAATCTTGGACCTGAGAGAGGACAGGGTCTTGGCTCTGGTCAAGCTGGAGCTGTTGGAGGTCGATGGTTCCCAACCCACCATTGTCGGCTGCTGTTGGTGCTGAGACCTGGGGCCCACTCTTGTCATCCAAAGATGGGGGGGGATGGACTGCAGGGCTGATACTGTTGGGTTCGCAGTGCCCCAGTCCTCCACGTGCTGGCAGTAGTGACACTGTTGAACTTCACAAGGGCGTCGGGACAAAGCATCTGCATTGGCATGAAGACGGCCAGACAGATGACGGATCTCAAAGTTGTAGTCCTGTAGTGTCTCTAACCATCGTGCCGGCTGTCCCTCTGGCTCTTTAAAGTTTAGGAGCCACGTGAGGGAGGCATGGTCGGTGCGCAGGAGAAATCTTCTCCCATAGAGGTATGGCCTGAAGTGACAGAGCCTGAGGACAATAGCCAGCAATTCCCGACAGGTGACACAATAGTTCCTCTCTGGTCGGTTGAGGGAGCAGCTGTAGTAAGCGATGACCTGCTCCCCATCTCCCCCCTCCTGAGACTGCCCCAAACCCCACATTGCTGGCATCAGTGTCCACGATGAATGGTAGCTTAGGGTCTGGGTAGGACAATACAGGGGCCCCAACAAGAGCTGAGCGGAGCCACTCGAAGGCAACAGCACAGTCCTCACTCCAGTGGAACACTTGGCCTTTCTGAGTCAGCTCATGTAGTGGGCTGGCAATGGTGGCAAAGTCCCTGATGAAACGCCGATAGTAGGAGGCCAGGCCCAAGAAGCTCCTCAGTTGTCCAACATTGTAGGGGACAGGCCAGTCTCTCACAGTGGCCACCTTAGCAGGATCAGTGGACACCCCAGCTGCACTGACGACATGACCCAGAGAGGATGTCTCTTGCCAGAAAAGATGACACTTCTTGGGATGCAAACGCAGTCCGGCCCAGCAGATGGCATGAAAGGCAACCTCCAGGTTGGTCACAGCACTCTGAAAGTCAGCAGCATGGGAGAGGAGGTCATCTAGGTGGACAACACAGTGACTCCGGGGTATTCTGGCCAGGACACTCTCCATGAGGCGCTCAAAGGTGGCTGGAGCGTTGCAGAGGCCAAAAGGCATGACTTTAAATTGCCACAACCCTTGGCCAATGGAGAAGGCGGTCTTGGGGCGTGACTCCGGGGCCAGCTCCACCTGCCAGTAGCCACTGCAAAGGTCAAGGGAGCTGAACCAGCAGGACCCTGCAATGTAATCAAGGGCATCATCAACATGGGGTAGGGGATAGGAGTCCTTGAGGGTGACATCATTCAGCCGGCGGTAGTCAACGCAGAACTGCCAAGTGTTATCTTTCTTCTTGACCAGGACGGCGGGAGCTGCCCAAGGGCTACTGGAGGGTTCAATGATGCCTGCAGCTGCCATCTCCTTGATCTTTTGTTCTGCTGCAGCCCGCTTGGCCACAGGCAGGCGATGGGGGCGGAGACGGATGGGGCGAGGATCACCAGTGTTGATGTCATGCTGTACCAGACTGGTATGTGTACAGTCCTCGTCCCTGGCTGCAAAGATGTTGGCGAACCACTCCAGTAGCTCCTGAAGCTTGCATCTCTGGTCTATCTCCAGGCCCTTGCAACTTCTCCGGTACAGGTCATCAACAGCTTGTTTGGTCTCAACTGATGGCACTTGGGGTGGTAGTGGTGATGTGGAAACCCCCTCTACTCTGGCTGGGGGTGGTAGCATGGAGGGGACCTGAGTCTTTGGCTGTTGGGAGGATGCTTGCCTCAGTCCCTTTTCACCAGTGGGGTGAAGTGTCACAGCCTCAGAACCCAGGTAAAGCGTAGCTCTGTGAATGTCCACCACAGCCTCCCACTTGGCCAGCAGATCCAGCCCAATGATGCAGGGGTCTTGTCATTTTGGCCAGCCAGAACTTGTGATAAACAGTGTGGCTAGCAGCAGTCACCTGGAGAGATCCTTTGCCCTGCATTCTGGTGCGTTCACCGGTGACTGTGGTTATACAAAGCTTAGTCAGTCTCCAACCCCCTGGTCTTGGGCCATCTGTACCAGGTAGCATTCCAGACCGGACCAGCGAAATGGTGGACCCCGTATCCACCAGGGCTCTGCATAAGGTGCCGTTAAGGGTACAGTCCAGGTACAGTCCATTTGTCTGGCCCAGGCGACACAGATGTCACTGTGGCTTGGCAAAGGAGGGAGGATGAGTTGCGGGTGACAGTTCCCCCATTGTGCCACCCCACTCTAGTTTAATGAAGGCTGAGGAGCTGGGCTTCATGGGGCTGGTGCTGGGCAGTGACGTGCAATGTGACCTGGCTCTCCACAGCGGTAACATCCCTCTGTAGGTTGCCAGACGATTCTCCTGGCTCCTCGCCGTGGTCGTTGCAGGGGTGTAGTGGTGGCTTGGCGGGTGATTTCTTCATCATCGCTCCCCTCATAGGCCGCCTGTCGCACTCGGTACCTCGTGTTGGTGAAGCAGTCCCCCGTGGACAGCACATGTTCAACCCGCTCTGCTTCAGTTAAGGCTGCCGTCAAGGTCTTTGGTGCATACAGGCGGATGTGTTCTTGGAGTCGCTCTGGCTGAAACCCCCGGACAAAAGCTTGGAGTGCCAGCTTGGAGTGCCAGCTCGTCCTGCGCCATGGTGTGGAAGGTGTGGTATCCGTGCCTGGCATGACAACGGGGATCCGCAGCATATGCACCCAGACTCTCTTCCTCTTTTCTTCGCCGGCTGACGAGCCTGTCTCGGGCGTCATCGGCATGAGCATGGCGGCCAAAACGGTGCTTTATTGCACTTTCCATGGCTTGCCAGTTGAATCTCTCTTCAGGTTGGAGGTCTGTGAGAATCTGCAGGGCTTTATCCTCTAAGGCGAGGGCGACTTGGACCGCTGTCTCTTCTGCTGACCAGGCATTAAGCTGGGATGCCAGTTGGACTTGAATAAGGTAAGTCTCTGGGGGCTCTTCCCCATTATAACGTGGCAGCTTCATGGTACTCCGTCGAGGACCTTCAGGTGGCACAGGTGGGCCCGGGAATGTTGGTTGTGGGAGAGGAGCGGCACTGCTTCCATCTCCTGCCATGGTTGGGGGCATCCTGGCTGCTCTAGCATAAGCAGGGGCTATAATGTTGCTTCCTGGTGGCTTCATCAGTAGGAGGGAGTGGGGTACCTTTGAATGAGAAGTGTTCATCCTTGGCTGGTTCCCCAGGCTGCGGTCTCCTACTGCTGGCCGGGGGGCGCTTGCTCCATCAGGGAAGTCAGTGGCTTGTTTTTCCCGATGACTCTTTGAGGGTTTATCCAGTCTCTGCTTTGGTCGAGCCCCTTGCATGGCCTCCAGTTGTCCAATGAGATTATCTATCTCCTCAATGGATGCCGATATGTTGATCCCACTTCTGACGCCAATGAGACAATCTAAGGTTCTGAGTAGGAATAAACTCAGAGATTGCTATTGGTCTAATCAGCAGCTCCTGTGCCCCATTCACAGCTTGACTACAGGAGGCATGCTACTTAAATAAGTCACAAGAACACACAGAACAATACATGAAAGCAGGGACTCTAACTGGACACATAATCTCACTTACGGTGTCAAGGTGCTGAATTACCAACAGTAATTATAAACAAAATGGATAAATGAATGAGAACCTAATCCATGAAACAATAACACTGAAGATTGCAAAACTGCAGAAAATAACATTCATGGTGCTGAAAACAGGATTAACATTAACTTAAACTCTCAGACACACTGCCCCAAAGCATGCTGGGAAACTCCTCACATTAACCTTCCCCAGCACGCTACAGTATGACCCGGGCTCATGAGCAGTCCTGGAGAATCTCCTCACTCTCTGCAGCCTTTCAGGACACAGTCTACTGGGATCACTCTACCTGTCCCGAGCCGTCTAATTGCTCCATGCCCTCTCCACCAGCGACCACTCAGCCTCACCGCGAAGACGTGTGGTCTGAGGCCAGGGCTAAGATGGGCTTAAGTCAAATGTCCCAGTGGTCCTCTGCTCCACCTCAAACTGGCCAGCACCATTACCACGCTGGACGGACGTGGTCTGAGGTGCTAAAACAAAACCCTCCGCCATTGGGTCATGCCTGCTTCTCTCCAATCTTTACGAGCCCCTGTCTGCGGCTGCGGCTGTGGGGTGACAGCAGCCCCAGCAGGCGCAGGGGCTGCTGTCGCCCCACTTGCTGCGGCAACTGATTGGCCAGGAAAGTCCAGTGCCTACTGCTGCAAGATGCTGAGGGACACTGTGAATAGGCGTTCTGGGGCCCTGCCTCGTCCTGAAGATCCATTTCCACAGCCAGCACACGTCCCCTCACAACTGGCTACAGACTGTCTGGAGGGAATACGATGTCGGCTTCATTGGCAATTTTGACCTGTTTTGGGGTCACAGCTGCTTTTTTAAACCCGATGGCATTCATCCCATTAAGTTAGGTAGCCGTGTGTTAGCGGCAAATCTGCAGCACGCTGTCCAAACATACCCACGTGATTGACTGTTTACTTCCCACACACAGGTACCTTCCTGTTACGGCCGCAGCTCAGGAGTTTTGTGTGTATCGCTGGTTTCCTGATCTCTCTCTCTCTGAGCTGGGCCTGACTGTGTTGCTCCTCCTCCCTGCTTTTGATTGGTGCGGCATCCGAGGACCTCAACCCTCCAATCCAGGAGCCCCGTGGATCCTGGGTCCCGATTGGTGCGGCACTCGTCCGTCCCTCCAATACCGGCCATCTACCTGAGTGCCGTGGATTTAAAACACCCAATGCTCCTCCACTCTGGGCGGCTGTCTGATAGTAACTGCTTGCCCTCTGTGTGTAGCTCGTCAAACTTGTACCGCTGTGTTTCTTGTAACGTGTAGCCGTGTGGCTTTGTTCCGCTGATAGTTCGTTTTTTTGTTGTTGTTATAATTCGCCAACTGTAGAGAGTGGCCAGGGTTAGAGATAATTATCAGAGATTTGATGCTTTTCCCGACAAGAACTTTGTTGTATAGTTTACTAGGTGCAGGGGTGCTGGTCCTTTGGTACTTTTGGTTTCATCTCACGGACTAGCCTTTGTTTTCCATTCTTTTGTTTGTTTGCTGTAGAGTTTAAATGTTTGAGCAGCTCTTTGTGAGTCCTCTTTTTGTTATATTAAGTTTTTGATTTGACCAGCATCCACCGGCCCTCTTCCTCACTTGTTTTTTTTTGTTCCATTATCCTAAACATTATCCAATGTGAAAATAAATTTGCCTTACCTTGACCTCTGTGTTGCGTTCCCTTTCCCCTGTGAGCCAGGGTTGTTGTCTTTCTATGGTACATCTTAGCTCTACTATGGATAACATCCCCCCCGCTGGTCCCAGCCATCACTTGGTGGTTTTAAAGCCGCAAATACTAATAACCTCTCCTATGTTAAATACAGTGCCACTGCTTCTCCACCATCTAGTATTATGTGTAATCTGGTCCTCCTGAACATAAGATCTCTCTGAAAAAAGACTTTCATCCTTAACCTATCCTGTCGTGTTCACCTCCCACCCCTTTAGTGTTCCCGGTCAAAATTGACCGGTCTGTTTTAATTGCTCTTAAATTAGCATAAAAACCATTTTTCACCACCAAATTTTTATTCAACATTCTTTAGCTGTGAACAATGTCTCAAAGTAGTGTTTAACATGAATTTATAGAACTAGACATAAAATAACTGCAGTGAAAATACAAATAGGCACTGAAAATGTTTTACAAAATGAACATGTAATGTAAAAAATAAATGGAAAACCAAAGACCATACTCAACATGAAGTCGTGTGTGTGTGTGTGTGTGTGTGTGTGTGTGTGTGTGTGTGTGTGTGTGTGTGCGTGCGTGCGTGTGGGTGCGTGTGTGTGTGTGTGTGTGCATGTGAATTCATGCACATGAGTGGCATGTGACACTCAGGTCAGAGTGGGCCTTGCAAACATAGGCATCATATTTGTATGTTACCCTGTTGGCCCTGGCGTCAACTTTATGATGTTTTCCACTCTCGCTCTACTTCCTCTGTCCTGGGGGGATGAAGACCAGAGCAAGTGTCCACTCTTGGACTGGAATGTCTCCTCAGGTGCCTGTTCTTCAGGTGCCTCTCCCTCTCCATCTGTTGAATGGTCAGTCTCCTCAAAGTCTGGATCAAAATCTGTGTTGTCTTCCACTTCTGAGACATCCTCATCTATCTCTGGTTCAGTTTCAGTGCCCTCTTCATCATGTCCAAAAACCTGGACCAGAACCTCTTCGACAGAGAACCGCTTGGTCAGTCGCCTACTCATTGTGCTCAGAGTAAAAGGAGTGCAAGGCAAACATCACGCTATATATATGGGGTCTGTGTGAAGATGATACATTGATTAGTCTGGCAGGTGTGGTTCACGTGGGGGATAGGCACAAAAGCCGAGGGAAAGAGATGGGTTCACATAACAGACACCTGTCTAGTCTGTGAGAAGATATGATACATTGTTTCATCAGGAAGTTGGTTCACGTGGGAGGATCAGCACATAAGCGCAGGAAAGAGATGTGTACCCGCAAAAGACATTGTTCAGTCTGAAATGTGTGAGTGACTGAGTGAGTGAGTGAGTGAGTTGGGGTGGTGTGTATGGGGATGTTTTCTGTCTGATGGATGAATATAGTCTGGATACCCATTCATTTCCTATGGCGGTCACTTTTGACCGGGAACACCACAGGTGTAACAAGGTTGATTAAAACACTCAAAATTTAATGAAAGAGGTGATCATCATTTTTATATGTTCAAGTGCATAGTGTGGAGGATCATAAGGCCTTGAGGCAATCAGATGTAAAACACAATATTTGATGTGTTTATGAGTGTTTTAAGTTGTAAATCAGTCAGATTTGACTCGAACACGACAGGAAGGTTAATAATTTCACCTCATCTACTCAGTTAGACTTCCTGTTCCTGACAGAAATCTGGTTGAAGCCTGGTGAATACAGCAGCTTCTGGAAATTTGTCCCCCTCAATATGATTTCTATTGCTCCCCTTGGATTCATGTGTGAGGGCTTCCATCTAAAGCTCCACCCTGTCAGGTAGGGTTAGTGGTAGCTCCCCCGCCTTTATAAGGGCAGGTGTGGACAATTAGTGCCTCTTTGTTTGAGGCCTGGTTGTGAGGCAAGATTGCTGGTGTCCGTGAAGGTAAGGAAGATTGAAAGGGAAAGAAATGATATATTGCCTGGTGGGTAAACTAATGGTTTGTTGCATATTTAGCGGTGGTGTGACTGTTCTGAGGGAATCAAGTTTGGCATGTTCTGTGGTCCTGTGTGGAAGAGAAAAAGGTTCAGCTCTTCCCTCTCCCTTGTTAAGCCAGAGTGAGCCCTTCAACTATTGTGTTGCTTTCAGCAGAGTTCCATATTGAAGGTAACTGAAATCAGTCAGGTAAAGTAGGAGGGTTATGCCCTCCGAGGTATGTTGTCAGCTCACAGGACTGACTTTTGTTATATTTTTCTATTTGCAGATTTAAGGCCAGACTGCTGCTTTGCCTGAGCCAGTTCATGAAGACTGTCAACTAATGTGTTTACTGAGTGTACAGCTAAAAGAATTTGTACAGTTGAACATTGTTTCTTTATACTGTTGACCCCAGTGATATGGAATATATGTGAACCTGAACCAACTGATCCATTTTATTTGTGTTTTTGTTTTAGCAGGCAGTGGGACGACCTGCGGGGAGTAGTCGTGGGATATGCACCCCCCCTCTTGCATGCAGTGTGGTATGTGTGAAGGGTAGTGGTCACCTCACTGGTTTGTAGGATTGATTTTACTTGGAGTGTAGTGATCCGAGTGTACACGCGGTGGTTTTTATTGGGGGTCATGTGATAGAATCTCCCCGCGGTAAGTACCCTGTCCTGCTCATTTTGTAGTTATTCCATCCTTTTATGATAATTCATGCTATTGTGAAGCTGTCATTTTATATAGTAGTTATTTTAATTCATTATTCTTTTGTGGAATAAAATTATTTGACCTAGCCTTATGATGGTTTCCCTTTTTTTCTTTTTCAGGTTTCTTTCCAGTATGATTTACCTTTTTTAAGGTATTATTTTGAGAACTGAATGCACGTCTCCCGCTCTTCCTGAACCCTTTAAAAATTGTGTCCACCCTCAGATGGAGGGGGTCTAGGGCTGGCATAGTTCTATTCTACATATCAGTCTCCTTTTTTAAATCTGAGGAGGGGTCACAAACGGCTGTGGGGGAGGCCTAGCTGTCGTCTAAAGAAACTCTCACAAATGTATTCTCATCAGTACTAATAACTATCCCAGTTTTGAGGTCCTAATGCTTAAATATGGTGGCCTAAGTCCAGTCCTCGTTGTAGTAGTGTATCACCCCCCAAGCTGGAGACTGCCTTCCTCAATGAGTTTTGTGAGTCTCTGACCTCAGTTGTGATGAATCATGACAGAATTCTGATCACTGGTGATTTTTATTTCCATGTTGATGTCACATCTAACAGAAAAGCCACTGAATTTCTGGCCTTCATGGACTCTCTTAAATTTGCACAGTTTGTCTCTGGCCCATCCCACAACCACGGTCACACTTTAGACATAGTGTTCATGCTTGGACTGAGTATTCCCTCTCTGGCCATAAAAGATCTGAGGATCTCAGATCATCTGTGCATTAGATTCTCCACCTTGCTTCATTCTATTCCCAAACCTCAGCTACTGTTGTGTAAAAAAAAAAAAAAAAAGGAAAGTGCACTGAGCTCCGAGAAAGTAGAGGGAGTGAGAAGGGAGGGGTGAGTGTAGATGGAAAAAACCAAAAACAGAGCCCTGGGAAGAGAGGGGAGGAGTGAGAATAGGAAGGAGGAACCTAAAGCTCAACCCTGGGTGAAGTAGAGAGAGAGAGGGAGGAGCTAGTGTAGGAGGAAGGGCCTGAAAACTCAACCCTGGGTGAAGTAGAGAGAGAGAGGGAGGAGCTAGTGTGGGAGGAAGGACCAAAACTTAACCCTGTGTAGTAAGAGAGAGAGAATATGGGGGAGGGGTGAGTGTCCACTATGGGGAAATTTCTAGAAAGCCTAAGACCACAGGTGCGGACACCAGGTGCATGGGTGAAGTGTGCCAACTATGACAACATAAACTTGGGGAAAAAACCCGGCACGAGTAAAGAAAACGTGATAATAAGAGATAGCCGCGCCTGTTTAGGGCAGGGGCTAAGGTGTAAAAAGTGACGCCACGATTGTTTAGACAAATAAAATTAGGTTTAAGGAAAATAAAGGAGGAAACCTCCCTAAATTTAAATAAAAAGGTTGTGCACTTTGGGGGGTATAAAAAGTAAGTGCAGAGCCCTCCGGGCCAGTCTTATCTGGATTTGACTCGGGTTTTGACCTCGCTGTTGCGTGGGTTAAACTCTGTTGCACCAAGCTCTGTTGGACTTAGAAAATTTTCAAAGGGATTATCTCCACACTTTGTTGATTTTTCGTGACCTTGTTGGACTCCCTTCAAGACGTTGATTTTTGTATCATGTAATGTTGGAGAAAATAAACGGTCTTTGATCACAACTGGCCCATTTTCGGACGTTTATTTTTTACCCGACACTACCTGGTTCATACTCCCGCACAATAAACACCTCTACAGCTTGCAACACCGAGGAGCTATCAACCCAGTTCAACACTACTTGTGCTCTCATCCTATACTCTGTCGCTCCATTTAAGACCAGGAAACCTAAATGAAACTAAAACTTAGCCCTGGCTTAATGCAGACACCCATGCTCTAAGGCAGTCACGTAGGAAAGCTGAAAGAAGGTGGAAAAGTGATAGACTACAAGTCTCATATGAAATCATGAGAGGCTGACTTAACACTTACCAGCAAGCTGTTAAGGCAGCGAGGGTAACATATTTTGCCAACATAATTTCTAGAAACTCCCACTCCTCAAAAGCACTATTCAAATCAATTAACACAGTTTTAAACCCTGTTGCCTGCCCTGTGCCTCCCACGATCAGTTGTGAGAACTTTCATTTTTTTCATGAACAAAATTGAGAACATTCGATCGGCCATCACACCTTCAAGTTTTGACTACTCCTCCCTCCCTCCTTGCTCTGCTGTCCTAAGTTCAAGCCCGTGTCACTCCCCCAGATTGACACTGTCACTAGGCCTACTACCTGTTCCATAGACACTGTTCCTATGCACCTGCTGAGGGATGTTTTTAACACCATAGGTCCCACAGTTTCACTCCTCCTTTGGTGGAATATTCAATCACAGCCTTTTAGACACACTCCAGACAATCTTGTCTTTGTAAAGTTATCGGCTTGAGAGTAAAGGGAAGCTCATGACGCCACCCTCCCCTGCACTGGGTGCAAGTGGTTAATGGTTTTGTTCCATCATGTTTCAAGCATGCAGTTGTCCAGCCAACTATCAAAATACCAAACCTAGATCCTGCTGTTTTAAATAATTTTTGGCCAATCTCAAAGCTACCCTTTCTATCCAAAGTCTTGGAAAAAATTGTCTACTCCCAGCTTCAGCTTTTCTTAGACGAAAATAACATCATGGATACCTTTCAGTCAGGTTTCAGGGCACGGCATAGCATAGAGTCAGCTCTGCTAAAAGTCACTAACGACCTGTTGCTCTCCTTAGACTCTGGTAAACCCACCATATTAATTTTCTTAGACCTCAACTCCGCCTTTGATACTGTCGACCGCTCCATCCTCCTGAACCGGCTTGAGCATCAGGTCAGCATCCAAGGCAGCGGTGGTTTGCCTCCTACCTTTCAAACCAATCATTTTCTGTTAACACTGGTAATCTCTACTCCTCATCTGCCCCAATCACATGTGGGGTGCTCCAGGGCTCCATTCTAGGCCCCATTCAATTTACCCTATATTTGCTCTCTCTGGGTCCCATCTTTCAAAAATACAACATATTATATCACTGTTATGCAGATGACATGCCGTTATACCTTCCACTCTAACCTGGCCATAATGATAACCCCATTCTGGATTCCTTTATTGATTGCCTCCAAGACATCAAAACGTGGATGGCAAATGACTACCTCCAACTAAATGATGGGAAGACTGAAGTGGTCTTCTTTGGTCCCCTGAACTCCTTTGAGGGTATAAAAAATCCCCTGGTGCCCAATTTTCATAGTCATGCCAGAAATCTTGGGGTGATCTTTGACCAAGATTTGAAATTTGTTAAATAAATTCGGTTGTGAAAAGTTGTTTTTTCCAACTAAGAAACATTGCCATCAGTTCTTTCTCTCTCTGACCTTAAAACAGTCACCAACGCCTTGATCACCTCTGGGTTGGATTATTGCAACTCACAATATTTAGGTATCAGCCAGACATGTCTATCCCGCTTGCAGCTGGTTCAGAATTCTGCTGCTCGACTCCAGGAGGAGAGAGCATATTACGTCCATACTAGTGTCCCTTCAGTGGCTGCCTGTTAAGTACAGGACTGAGTTTAAATACGAATACGAATACGAATTACTTTATTAATCCCCAAAGAGAAATTCATTTGTCTGTCAGCTCATCAACCATTTGCAGAAGAATGAAGAAGCCTGTTGGCTGAAGCTACAAAGGATCTTCTATATTTCTCTGTCCTGCAGTGAAGAGAGAGGAGCCGTCCACCACCACTCTTTTCTTAGTCCATCAAGGTGTTATGAAGAGGATGGTCTGAGTATCTATCCACCACATCCTCAGTGAGTCCATCAGGGAGACATGACTGAAGTCAAGTGCCTAAGGATGTTTAGTCTGTATCCTAGCAACGGGTTCATGGAGAACTTCTCATGGAACTTCAGCAGTAGCCGTTGGTGGGATGTACACAAGTATTGTTTTGATTTGAAAAAATGTCTACTTCCTGAGTCTTTATCTATATCTCACCGGCTCCTCATCACTCTTGTTGGGCAGAGAGTTGATATTTTGCATGATGACTGACAGCAGAAAGGACCTACAGTACATTTCCACTTCCAAGCCTTTAACCTCTGCACCACCAGCACAGCAACCACAAAAGCACCTCCTCATCTCAGCTGGAACAGGGTGGCATCCTCCAGACTTGCTCCATTTTTAATGACAGAAGCTCCTCTCCTGAAGAATCTCCTCTCCCCACAGAAGTATCCGTCGGTAGTTGACAAAAACTTACAAAAACACAACAAAATAAAGCAAAGGTTGAGTAAAACCTCAGAGCTACCAGACTTTGCTGCTCCCAGCTGAAGCGTATGTTCTGGAAAGTACTTTTATTTGTTTTTCAAGCGCTACATGGCGTGGCACCATAATACATTTGCTACCTTCTTTGCCCCCTCTCCAGTTCAAGGGCTCTCACATCCTCAAACCAGCTGCTCCTGACAGTTCCTCGGTCAAGGATACGAGGAAAGGGTGATTGTGCCGTTGCCATAGCAGCCCCAAAGCTATGGTACACCTCAATCAGATGTTCCTCCTCTTCAAGCTTGTCATTTTGTCTTGATTTTAATTTACTTTCTTGGTACAACACTTTGTATGTAATTTGTGATTATTTAACTGTACAGCACTTTGGTCAGCCTTAGCTGTTTTTAAATGTGCTTTATAAATAAATTTGATTTTATTTGATTTGATATACACAAGTGATGTGAGGTGCAATCAGTGCAGATGCATCTGTATATAATCAATGAGCAGCTCCTTTCAATAGAGGGCTATTTGCCCATGATAAATGTAACTTTATATTTGTGTTTTACCATCCACCTGGACCTGTTATCACTTGTTAGAGTCGTGCAGATGTTTTCCATACTTAATTGATCCTCAGTGTCAAGTCCTTAGGATATGTATCCTCGGATGTAGACGATCCAGACCCTGTGACAGCAAGCATTTGGTAAAGAGGCCTCCAGAGGCACACACACATGCACCAAGTCAAGACTAAGACCAGTTGAGCTCAAGACTGAGACCAACATTCACAATAATTACCTTTTGAATTGCCTCTTAAGTAACCAGAGAATCTGTAGCCTTAACCATTCTTTGAATATGACACAGCAAAACGGATACTGGGTAATAGCAGCTGTAGTGGCATGATAGGCTCATTTAGTAGGGCCACACAGGAGAGGACTTACCCATGTTAACCACATCAAACATTACACATACATGTACCACATCATATACCACATCAACGCATGCATACACAGTAAAATAAGGCTGCATCGCATGTTGATCATGTAGGCACGAGAGGGAGCAAGCGTATGTGAGTGTGTGTGTGTGTGTGTGTGTGTGTGTGTGTGTGTGATTGCTCTCCCGGATTGACAGACTGTGTGCAGCGTATAATGATATCCAAAAAAAAAAAAAACGTGCCTGCCTGGATATTGCAGGCCACAAATCCCTTCGAGACCGCTCTGCCAGTCTGAGACATTGTGAGACTGAGAGACCCGAGACCGAGGCAAGACCATGACCAAAGACTGTTGAGGCCGTGACAAGACCAAGACCACAAAAAAGTGGTCTTGAGACAGACAGTCAGACAGTTGCGGCAGGCTGATTACAACCACACATTCACAAAATGGTGAAATTATCATACATGTTGGCCTTTTTGGGATTATTGATCGTACAGAGGGCCAAATTATCTTACATCTGGCAACACTGCCACTCTCCCTAAGTCACTTCCAGTCCAGCATTATTAGATGTAGTAAGATGAAATAAATTTTTCTCACAAAAATGACTCCTGAATCCTCAATAGTGTATGTGTATATATATATATATATATATATATATATATAATTTTAAGAAAAAAAGTGTTCATACATTGTTTTTCTAAGCATTGGTTCAAAGGGAGGACCAGCAATATGTGCTTTAACATAGGCGGTGCTAGGGCAGGAGGTATGGGGAAGCTATGAGACAAAAAAAGAGAGAAAAAAATTCTTTACCTATAGGCAGATACATATATTATTGCTTATGTTCATCAAAATAAGATGTCACAGCAGAATAATTCATGTGCAAACTTCCCTGCCCTGCTGTGTGCGGAGTGCCCCGAGCGTCACTGAAGGGACCCGAACAGTCCCAAAGGAACAACCAAACAGTCCTGCAGGCAGCTACGTTAGCTGTCGAATGCTGTACACATCCTCAGTAGTTGTGACGGTGACGGCTTAGCTTAGTATGTCGCCACGATACAAGTATGTCCATGGTTGCTGTGTTTAGAGATGTTAAATTGTGTGATTTACTATGTGGAGAGATGCAATTTAGTGTTACATTGTCAGTCTGAGTTGTTCCTGATTGACGAGAGGGTTGTTTTGGAGAAGACCATTGGCCATTTCACTCACATTTAGTTTCATGTCGCCACCATAGAGGAATAAACCTGAATGTGGAACCACCCCTGCATCTGTGTTATTGCGCACAGAACACGGGTGTGTAGTCGGGCATGCGGACCGTTCTGGCTACACAGGGTCAACTCAATGCCATGCTGAATGCCCCACCAGTGAAGGCTGGAGACTATCAAGGTATTGAAGATTTTGCAGCATCAGTTGGAACACTACTGGGCATGTTAAGCACAATGCAATGTCCCTCATCTTCATAGCTGTTGTGTGGTTCTCACGTTGATACACTGTTCACCAAGCTGCCTGCAAACTTCAGAGATGCCTTCGCTGAATACTGCTTCAGTAAGGGAATTATCCAGAGTGGCAGTGACAGGACATATACGCTTCTAGATCTGGCAGAGTCGTTTGAGAAGAAAGTTCAGACCTTGCAGGCATCCCGTAGAACAGGTTCATGTCCACCAGAACCCACACATGCAGACAGCCGAGATCACAGATCAGTGAAGCAGCCCGGAATTAAGTCTGCAACTGTTCTGGAGGAAGCTGGATATGCTGTCAAGATCAATGCTGATGAGGTGAACAGTTCAAAGGAGTCATGGTTCCTCCCTCATCACCTTGTTTATCATAATGGTAAAACCAGAGTCGTCTTTAATTGTTTATTCAACTATCAACAATTCTGCCTCGATACCAACCTGTTTCCTGGTCCTACCTTGAGTACACCACTGCTTGGTGTACTCCTGAGGTTCAGGGAATATGCTGTGGCCATCAGCAGAGATATCCATGACATGTTTCATCAGGGGCGTCTGCTCCCTGAAGACCAGCCACACCTCTGCTTCCTGTGGCGTGATGGTGAGAGAGAGCGCAGCCCAGATGTATATGAGTGGCGTGTCTTACCATTTGGGACGACCTGCAGCCCATGCTGCGCAACCTATGCCTCACAGCGCCATGTGCAAGACCACAGTGAGGGCAACATAAATGTAGTGACATCTATGCTGTAAGCATTTTATGTGGACAATTGTCTCAAGTCTCTACAGTCTCAGGATCAAACCAGACAGTTCACTGACAAGATGCGGGCTCTCCTCACCAGTGGAGGCTTTGATATGAGACAGTGGTCCAGCAACATGCCTGAGGTTATCGCCCATCTGCCTCCAGAAGCCAAATCAGCAGGATGTGTGTTATGGTTGCCTGCAAATTAAACCGACCCACAGGAGTCAACATTCGGTCTCCTGTGGCATTGCAGACCTGATACACTTGGATACAAACACCAAACCCTCCCCCTTGTGTGGCAAGCATGGGAGCTACACATCTTCTGTGACACCTTAGAGAAAGCCTACAGTGCTGTGGCATACATGAGGGCTGAAAACGGTGAAGTAAAGGTACAGGTGGCATTTGTGATGGCAAGGTCTCGTGTCGCACCAAAGAAGTAACTTACAATACCTAGCCTGGAGCTGTGTGTGGCCCTGTCAGGTGCACAGTTAGCCAAGGTCCTGCACACGGAGCTGACTCTGCTGGTAAAGCAAACAATACTGTGGACAGATTCCACGACTGTTCTGCACTGGATTCAGTACGAATCTCAGCAGTACAAGGTTTTTGATGGGATGCGGATAGCAGAGATTCAGGTGCTAGTTGGAGCAGCTGAGATATGTTCCCTCAGAAGAGAATCCTGCTGAAGATATCACTCGTGGGAATTCTCTGGCGGATCTAGCTAAGCCCAGCCGTTGGACATGTGGCCCTTCTTTCCTCCACCAGCCTCTAGCAGACTGGCAAGCCAACCCTGCTGTAAGTTCCTCACCTGCGCCAGCTGAAGAAATCCGTGATACCATCTTCTGTTGCAACATCACATTAAGCAGTCTTCCAGTCCCAGATATAACTCAGTTCAACTCATGCCACCTTCCAGTCCTTACACGGGGCGGCTACTCTTCCCATGACTGCAACCGACAGATTAAATACCGAAGTTGCCATGTTGAAGGGAGCACAACAAGAGAGTTTCCCCGTGGAGTTCACTGCACTGCAAACAGGTAAACCTCTCAGCTCTAATAGCAGCTTGCTGTCTTTATCCCCTGTCTACGACAAAGCTGTGGAGCTGATAAGTGTCGGAGGTCGCCTCCGAAAGGCAGAGAAACTAGAAGAGGACACTATCCATCCTATCATTCTGGCACCAAACCAACACGTCACGAAGTTGCTCATACACGACTATGACAAACGACTGCTTCATGCAGGTCCTGACCATGTACTTGCCGAAATAAGGACATACCGGATCATTCGTGGACGTCAAGCTGTCAAGAAACATCAAGCTGTCTGAGTGTTGTTAATGGCACAGCAAACCTGTCATTCCCCAGATGGCCAACCTGCCAACTACAAGGTTGCGCATCAAGCAACCACCACACTGGTCTACTGGAGTAGATTCTTTTGGGCCATACACCATCAAAATAGGCCACAGACACTCGGTGTGTGCATCTGGACATTTTGTGCAGCATGGACACTGACTCCTTTTTGCTCACTTTACAACGCTTCATGGCAAGAAGGGGGAAGCCATTTGAGATTCTTTGTGACCGAGGCACGAATTTCCAGGGAGGAGATAAAGAGCTACAAGAAGCCTTCAGAGCACTATAGCTAGCTTTGAAGGACCAGCTCATTGAGCAGAGCATCAGCTTCAGATTTAATCCACCACTTGCCCCTCATTTCGGCCGTGCTTGGGAGAGAGAGATCAAATCTGTTAAAGCTTCCCTGCAAGTAGTCCTGAAAGACCAAGTGCTCCCAGAGGAAGTCCTCATGATGGTCCTGATAGAAGTTGAGGGGATCCTCAACTCAAAGCCCCTTGGCTATGCTACATCGGACATCGCAGATCCCAACCCCATAATGCCAAATCTGCTACTCATGGGGTGGCGGGATGCATCCCTACCACAAGCTCTGTATCACAACAGTGACCTGCTTGGACGTCACCGCTGGAAACACAGCCAGGTGCTGGTAGATCACTTCCGGGTCCAGTCCACTAAGAACTATCTCCCCAACCTTCAACATCATCAGAAGTGACATCGTTCTACTGAGGACCCTGCTCCAGATCAGGTGGTCATGATCATTGACCCGCAGTTGCCAAGAGCACTGTGGCCAGTTGGATGAGTCACCAAAGTGATCCAGCCGGATATGCACAGCTGAAGTAAACATTAAAGGGTCTACATACACACGGCCAGTGGGCAAACTCATCCCCCTACCAGAAATGCCAGAGGACTGAAACTGATCCCACAGCACAGCAGTGACCTTTGGGGTACTACAAAGTCACTAAGTGAGTTTGGGGGTGGCTGTGCAAACTTCCCTGCCCTGCTGTGTGCGGAATGCCCCGAGCATCACCGAAGGGACCCGAACAGTCCCGAAGGAACAACCAAACAGTCCTACAGGCAGCTACGTTAGCTGTCGAATGCTGCACACATCCTCAGTAGTTGTGACGGTGTTGGGCAGAGCTGAGTCGGGACTATACCTGTCACTTTGTGCATGGATACAAAGTGAATTCGCATTGGGTGTTGTTTGTTGTCTGGTGTTTTGCAGTGTGTGTGTGGTGCACATCCAGACCAGCCACCATGTTGCTATGCGTGCTACCACACACAGAGTTTTTATGTGAAATGTGTAGCCACGGGCTTGTTAATGTGTTCTGAACATGTGTCACTGTTCAGATTGAGTCTGTGGTGTTGTGGATGGGTTGGCAGCAGGTGTCTGGAGCGTGGCTGCTGTCTGGAGGCCAGTGACTGGAGGACCAATGTCCAGAAGGCAGTGGCCGGAGCCTGGAAGGCAGCAGGTTGCAGTCGGCGTCCTGATCGGCTTAAATGCTGCTCCAGCTTGTCAGGTTGTTGGCTGTCTGTCTGCAGCTTCCCCAGGCCTTGTGATCTTAGTCCCCATCTTGTGGACAACAAGGTAACTTTATTGAAACAGTAGCTTGGACTCAACTGCTGTTGAATGTCAATCAAAATTTTCCAAGACCCACCTCCGGCTCTGCTTCTGATTGGCTAGTAAAGTGAGGTTATTTTGGTTGAGAGCGGAAGCTGTGTTCCTCTCATTCCATTGATGGTAAGCTTGTTAGGTATACCGGTACTAAAAAGGTACTGCAGTACCAAAGCAATTAAAAAGGTTCTATACTGCGTAGGGAAAAAAACAGTTACTATTTTTTATCTGAATGCCTTAAGCATACAGCTGTCAGTGGTGACGGGGAAGAGAAAAAAATGGAAGGTGAGAGAGAGAGAGAGACAGGGATACACAGGGTTCTGTCGAGGTGTGTTTGTTCATTTGAGAGAGCACAAACAACAACACTCTGGTTAACTATTTATTTCAATTGAATCATTAAAAAAAATCTTGTACAAGGACCTTCTCTGTTCAGGAAATCACAGTCTGCAAGCAGTTAGCTGTAACCACCATTCCAGAGAGGTCCATCCAACCACGAGAGACAGCACCCTGAAAAGAAACCTCCCTATTCTGCATAACTAAATGCTTTATATGGAAATACTACTTCCGTCTCTAAGTCTCCTGATCTCTGACTTCAGTGATGCTCTTCATAGAGCTTGAGATGTTCCCTCTTGCTACTTTAACTCAGGTTGTTTTTACAAAATGTCCTCGCAACCTCCCCTCCCATAGCTCAGTAAATCAAAAGTTCACACAATAGCATAGTGTTCAAGTTATGTGCAGAGCAGATAATATCACAGTGTTCAAGATGAGTGCAAAGCGGATTCTTTTGCTTTAGCTCAGCCAGTGTTAATCATTTAGGCCTTCTAGTGATCTGACCTGTCCCTCACATGTATTAGTCCTCCGTTCCATGGAACAAATGCTTGATTCCTTCTCATCATCATCAGATCACCACAACTCAAAATCAATCATTAGCATTACTTCAAAATTATCATAGTTTATTTATTCAGTAATACACACAGTTTAATATATCACTAGTAGAAGAAAAAGAGTCTTCAGAGGTATTTATTATGGAGAGAAAAAGAGTCTATTATGGAGAAAAGGAGTATTTAGAGTTAGTTTATAGAGGAAGAGAGTCTTTCATAGTTATTCAAAACAGACAATCATCACTAGTAATCATCAGTAGTGTATAAATGGAGAAACATCTAAAAATTATCATTAAAATATAAAATGGAGCATATATGTGTAGTTATCTTCTAACAAACTAATCATTAGCTAAAGTGAGGTTTTGTCTCTAATAATTCAGTAATGGTATATGAGATGAAGAATTATCCCTAACAGTTCCCACTATGTACATGAAGGAGCGGCAGCCCATGTATTGTATTGATGTTCCACAGTGTACAGCATGTCTGCTTTCCTCCCTACCCAACTGATGTGTTGGGTATCCATATGACCAATGGTGAGATGCTTTATGACGGCGTCTATTTAAAACATTTTTCCATTGGATACGAATACGAATTACTTTATTAATCCCCAAAGGGAAATTCATTTGTCTGTCAGCTCATCAACCATTTGCAGAAGAATAAAGAAGCCTGATGGCTGAAGGTATAAAGGATCTTCTAGATTTCTCCGTCCTGCAGTGAAGAGAGAGGAGCCGTCCACCACCGCTCTTCTCTTGGTCCATCAAGGTGTTATGAAGAGGATGATCTGAGTTGCTTAGAGTGGCCTCCACCAGCGTGTATCTCTCCACCACATCCTCAGTGAGTTCATCAGGGAGAGGATGTTTAGTCTGTATCCTACCAACGAGTTCATGGAGACCTTCACATGGAACTTTAGCAGTAGCCGTTAGTGGGATGTACACAAGTATTATTTTGATTTGAAAAAATGTCTACTTCCTGAGTCTTCATCTATATCTCCAGCTCCTCATCACTCTTGTTGAGCAGAAAGTTTATATTTTGCATGATGACTGACAGCAGAAAGGATCTACAGTACATTTCCACTTCCAAGCCTTTAACCTCTGCACCACCAGCACAGCAACCATGAAAGCAGCTCCTCATCTCAGCTGGAACAGGGTGGCATCCTCCAGACTTGCTCCATTTTCAATGACAGAAACTCCTCTCCTGAAGAATCTCCTCTCCCCACAGAAGTATCCATCAGTAGTTGACAAAATATGACAAAAACATACAAAAACAAAACAAAAATAAAGCAAAGGTTGAGTAAAAACTCAGAGCTACCAGACTTTGCTGCTCCCAGTTGAAGCGCATGTTGTGGAATGTCGGAAGTGTCAATCAAAAAAGCAAGTATCTCCCGTGTCTGGTCCTACCGCCCCGCCCACTACTGGGGAATCGCATCTGTGGAAGGAGAAAGGGAAATCACACACCTGTATTGCTCACTTTCAAGGTAAAGCATGACCATAAACTTAATATTCAACTGTATTCAAGTTTTCACTAGCTGATGAATGTTGTTGCTATATTTATATTTGTATAGCCCATTTTTACAAACAGTTTGTCTCAAAGGGCTTTACACAGCATTATGACAACATCCTCTGCCCTTAGACCCTCACATCGACTGAGGAAAAACTCCCAAGAAAAACCTTTAACAGGGAAAAATGGAGAAACCTCAGGGTGAGCAACAGAGGAGGGATCCCTCACCCAGGATGGGCAGACATGCAATAGATATTGTATACAGACAAGAAAACAATTTACAACATGGAATATGGAAAACATGGAAATGGAATCAGTCAGTTAACGAAAAATGATGAAGGAAGCTCCTGGTGGGCAGGGAGGGAAGGCCATCTTAATGGGACTACTGTATGGCAGACTCGTGAGGTCGTGAGCAGGGAGTGTAGACCGGTTTAACAGCGGGGGAAAGGAGGTGATGGAGATCTCTGATCTCTGAAGAGATCTGTGGAAATACAGAGAGAGTGCGAGACACCAAGGCCAGACTACAAAGTTCAACAGTTAATGACAGTTTAAAATGTGTGAGGGGAGAGGAGAGGAGAGGAAGGATAGTGCTCCGTGTAGCCTGATGTGTCCCCCAGCAGTTTAAGTCTATAGCAGCGTAGCTATAAAATGGATCAGGACTGCCTGGGCCAGCACTATCTAAAAGCTCTGTTGTAGATGAAGGTCTTAAGCCTAGGCTTAAATGTAGAAAGAGTGTCTGCCTCTCATGGAGAGAGCTGGTTCCATAATAGAGGAGCCCAGTAACTGAAGGCTCTACCTCCCAGTCTGTTTTTAGAGATACTGGGGGTCACTAACAGACCTGCATTCTGGGAGTGAAGTGCTCTGGTAGGACAGTATGGGATAATGAGGTCTTTCAGATAAGTTGGAGCTTTGTCATTAAGAGCCTTGTAAGTAAGTAGAAGGATCTTGAAGTCTATTCTATATCCTACAGGAAGCCAATGGAGAGAAGCTAGAATGGGAGAGATGTGCTCTATCTTACTAACTCTTGTCAATGCCCTCGCTGCAGTGTTCTGGACCAGCCGGAGACTCTTTAGAGAGTTTTTTGGACATCCTGATGAGACAGTCACAGTAGTCTAGCCTAGAAGTGATAAATGCGTGGACCAGTTTCTCAGCATCACTCTGAGAGAGGATATTCCTGATCTTAGCTATACTGCGCAGGTGAAAGAAGGCAGTCTTAGTCACATGCTTTATGTAAGAGCTGAAGGAAAGATCCTGGTCAAAAATGACTCCAAGGTTCCTCGCTGTTGGACCGGAGTTCAGGGTGATGCCATTCAGAGTAGCAATCTGATTGGAGAATGTTTCCCTGAGATGGATAGGTCCAATCACAATAACCTCTGTTTTGTCAGAGTTCAGTAGTAGGAAGTTAGAAGACATCCAGGATTTGATGTCTTTCAAGCAATCTTGCAGATTGATGAGGTAGCTTCTCTCATCTCGATAAGTAGAGCTGAGTATCATCAGCATAACAGTGGAAACTGATGGAGTGCTCATGGATTATATCCCCCAATGGAAGCATGTAAAGAGTGAAGAGAACTGGCCCGAAAACTGAACCCTGTGGCACAGCACATGTAACTCTGCTGTCCCCCGAGTGGTCATTATTAACATTAATGAATTGAATCCTGTCATATAGGTATGAGGCAAGCCATTTTAGAGCAGATCCTTTAATCCCAATTTCATGTTCTAGTCTCTGCAGCAAACTGCTGTGATCGATGGTATCAAATGCAGCACTGAGGTCCAGAAGTACAAGTACAGAGATAAGACCTCTGTCGGAAGCTATAAGAAGATCGTTGGAGACTTTGACCAGTGCTGTTTCAGTGCTATGGTGTTCTCTAAATCCAGATTGGAAAGCTTCAAAAAGCTTGTTACTGTGCAGATGTTCATGTAGCTGCACTAGGACAACCTTCTCAAGGATCTTAGAGATGTAGGGAAGGTTGAATATAGGCCTATAGTTGGCTAATACATCTGGATCAAGAGAGGATTAATGACAGCCACCTTAAAGGCCTGTGGCACATAGCCTGTGACTAAGGAAAGGTTGATCTGGTTCAGTATAGCAGCATTAACTAAGGGTAAGACATCCTTGAGCAGTCTTGTTGGGATTGGGTCAAGCAGACATGTAACTGATTTGGAGGAGGTGATTACAGAAGTTAGGTCGATGGGGGAGAAGCTGTTCAAGTACGCACCAAGTCTGGGAGGTGCTTCCATAAGGGCTGTAATCTGTCGTCCACTACTGCCGATCCTTGTTCTGATATTTACAATCTTTTCAGTTATGAAAGTTAGGAAATCGTTGCTGCTGAGGGTCGGAGGGATGCATGGCTCAACAGCACTGTGGTTCTTAGTCAGCCTGGCCACAGTGTTAAAAAGGAACCTGGGATTGCTTTTATTCTCTTCGATTAAAGATGAAAAGTATGTACTTCTGGTGCTGCAAAGTTCTTTTTTATATATCCTCTGGTACCGTTAGGGACATTTTTATGCACCAGGGGTCATTTTTGAGTCATTTTTTGGCCCTCACTTTCACTGTGTTGCACCAAATGGAATGATTTTTGGTCAAGAATCTTAATTTTATATACGAAAAATGAAAAAAAACCAACACAAATTCACGAAATTTTGATATAATAAATGGTGTGTGATTCTTTACATCTTATCAGAGTGTTGGATATGTCAAAGATTAGTAAAGAAATTAAGTATGATGCATTATTAGTTTTTGAGTAGTATCTGTTTTTAACTTTTTCTCCCTAATTTATCGTTAGTGGACATTTTTGTCCCATAGACTGCCATTATAACCACATATTTTGATTGCACAGCCAGGATATAACAGGATATAATCGTGAATTCTGCAATGTCGGTCCCCCCCCCGTTGGAAAGAGGTAAAATTAGACATTTTTACTGTCGATCATCAGACTCTGCCATGTAACTGATATCCAGGCCTATGCAAAGAAAACTTGTATTTTTGGGCGTTTATATGGAGTTTATGGGCGAAGTTCCTGTGTGTGGTTGTCTGTGTGTGTGTGTGTGTGTGTGTGTGTGTATGTGTGTGTGTGTGTGTATGTGTGTGCGCGCGTGTGTTGGGGGGCGCATGTGCGTGCTTGGACCTTTGCGCACTGAACTTTGATCCATGTAAGAAAATAAAAAACTTGCACCCCAGCTCTCAGAGCTACAGACAGGCCGTGCAGACAAAAAAAAGAATTGTAAGTGAGGGAGAATCTTGACATCTGCGCACTGAGTTTTAATTCACGGAAGAAAATGAAAACTTGCACCCAGCTCTCAGAGCTGCAGACAGGCCGCGCAGTGCAAACAAAAACAAGACAAGTGCATAAATGCATGCAATGCAAAGAAAACATATACACTACTCACAAAAAGTTAGGGATATTTGACTTTTGGGAAAATTTTATGGAAAAGGTAAAAAAGTTCATGCTATAGAGATATTATGTCATGAAAGTATAAGGCATTTAGTGTAATTTCAACTCAAGTTGAAATGGTTAACCTGTAAAGGTTATAGTGTGTTTTAGGTGCATTCTGAAAATTCACCCGAAAGCCCAATATCCCTAACTTTTTGTGAGTAGTGTATTTCTGGGCGTGCATATGGAGTAAAGTAAGTATGAAAATACTTCAAAATATTTCAGTATTACTATTTTCCATTTTCCTTAAAAAAAAAAGGACTCAACATATGTTTATGAATAATAACATTTATTATCAACCAAAATGGAACATTCAAAATCACAGATCCAAAACAGAACAATAGAGAAACAGATTATGAATAGCCTACAGAACTACACTTTTTAGCTGTGTGTCGTGTGTGTAGATGCACTGTTCAGTCTTTCCAGCAGGGGGTGGCAGCAGATCACCTGATGGTCCTTGCATGTGTGTCCACCACAACGGATGCAAAAGCTGGCAGTTTTCTTTTTTTTGCCTTGTGCACAGTTTGCATGATTGGCTCCTCATTTCTGAGCTGCTGGTGTCCCCCGGTAGACTGGTGTCTGCAGCAGCACCTGCAGAAGCCTGCAACTCTCTCACCATGGCAGCAGCAGCTGGGGTGTGAGGGAGGTGCGGTCTCCTCCGCACAGCCTGAAAATCCTGAAACTCTTTGCCTGGTTCCAGGAGGGATCCACAGCTGCAGAGGAGACTCTTCCTGGAGGAGCTGGGGAATTCCTTGGTCTCTGCAGCTATGCGGAGGAGACCGCGTCTCCCTCGCACCCCAGCTGCTGCTGCCGCCATGGTGAGAGAGTTGTGGGCTTCTGCAGGTGCTGCTGCACACACCAGATTAAATTAATTAATTAAATTATTAAAAAATGGTCAGACAAGACAGGGTTCTGAGCAAAAACTGTGATGTGGTCCATTTCTATTCCATAAGTAAACACCAGATCAAGGATATGATTAAAAGAGTGAGTGGGTTCATGCACCCTCTGGGAGAAGCCAATTGAATCTAAAAGTGACTTGAATGCTGAGGCCAGACAGTCATCATCAACGTCCATGTGAACATTGAAATCACCCACTATAATGACTTTGTCTGAGTTCATTGTTAAATTTGACAAAGTCAGGAAATTCTTCTAAGAACTCAAAATAAGGTGCAGGAGGATGATACACCACAGCAAGTAAGAGTGGTTTCTCTGCTTTCCAGTCTGGGTGAGAGAAGCTGAGAGTAAGGCTTTCAAATGAGTTATATGAAACAGTAGGTTGAGCAGATTTGACTGATAAACCGCAGCCACTCCTCCTCCTCTACCAGTGTTACGAGGCACATGGTAGTTAATGTAACTGGGAGGGGTAGATTCATTTAAACTGACATATTCATCCTGCTGCAACCAGGTTTCAGTTAGAGTTAGTAAGTCAATTTGGTGATAAGAGATCAAATCATGTACTAGCAGAGACTTGGATGAGAGAGATCGAATATTTAGCAAACCACATTTAATAGTTGTATTTGTTTGGTTTGCTGAAGTAGTGGATTTCATTTTAACTAGGTTGCTATAATTGACTCCTCCAGCTTTGGGTTTAGGCTTATACAGCCTATTCTTATTCATATTCTAGAATATGTGCTTCAACTGGTAGCAGCAAAGTCTGGTAGCTCTGAGTTTTTTTTTTTTTTGGCTCAACCTTTGCTTTATTTTTGTTATTTTTGTCAACTACTGATGGACTCTTCTGTTTGAAGAATAGTTTTTTCAAGAGAAGAGCTTTTGTCCCTGAAACGGAGCAAATCTGGAGTGTATCACCCTATTCCAGCTGAGATAAGGAGGTGTTTTCGTGGCTGTCGTGCTGGTGCAGTTTAAGGCCAGGTAATGGAGATACAAGCCTGTTCTACCATCAGTCATCATGGGATATGTCAACTCTCTGCCCAACAAAAGTGATGAGCTGGAGATATTGGTGAAGACTCAGAAAGTGTACCGTGAGTGCAGCCTGATGTGTTTTACTGAAACCTGGTTGAATCAAAACATCTCAGATTCCATCGTGGATATTCCTGGTATCACTCTCATAAGATCAGACAGAGATGCTAAGGCTAGTGGCAAGAAAAAAGGAGGAGGACTGGCCTTATTCGTGAACCAGAGATGGTGTAATCCTGCACATATTACTGTCAAGGAGAAGATGTGTTGTCCAGACATTGAATTATTGGCTGTTGGAATGCGACCATACTATGTACCAAGATAATTCAGTCATATCATAACAATACTTGTGTCCATCCCTCCAAAGGCAACTGCTGAAGTTCCATGTGAGATACTACATGATATGGTTGCTAGGTTACAGACTAAACATCCTGAAGCACTTACAATAATATCAGGAGACTTCAACCATGTTTCCCTCTCCTCCCACCTGACTGGATTTACACAGTTTGTTACTTGTGCTACCAGAGAAAACAAAACCCTTGATCTGCTGTATGCCAATGTCAAAGAAGCTTACAGAGCTACTGCCTTACCACCACTGGGCAGGTCAGATCACAACTTGGTTTTTCTGCAGACCTGTTACAAACCCTGTGTGCAGAGGGAACCTTCAACTACACTCACAGTAAGGAAATGGACACCTGAGGCTAGAGAGGCTCTAAGGGACTGCTTTGAATGTACGGATTGGGATGTGCTGCTGGAAACAGACAAGAACAGGATGGACATTGACAGACAGGTTGACTGTTTTACAGAGTACATCAACTTCTGTAGAGACACAGTCATACCTACAAAGACTATACGCTGTTTCCCCAGTAACAAACCCTGGATCACAAGTGACATAAAGGCAGTCCTCAACCAAAAAAAGGAAGCTTTTAGAGATGGTGACAAAGAACGGCTCAAACAGGTGCAACATGAGTTGAAGAAGAGATCGAAGATGGCAAAGTTGGAATACAAAAAGAAGATAGAGAAGAATTTACAACACAACAACATCCGTGAGGTGTGGAGAGGAATCAACACCATCTCTGGCTACAACAAAAAGAAAAGACAGCCAATAGTGGGTGATGTGGAAAGAGCTGATGAACTCAATCAGTTCTTCAACAGATTCGACACTGAGGTCACATCCGATTCCACTCCTTATCCACCTCCTTCTCCTCCACCTTCTCCTCCTCCTTCTCCCCCTCCTCAACATGTGGACATCTCCATGACGGCTACTTCCTCTCCTCCACAAGTCTGTTTCTCCACCATGTCTCCTCCTCCTCCTCCTCCGCCTCCTTCTTCACCTGAGTGCATCTCCACTGCTGCAGCTACTCCCCTTCTCACACCTGTTCTCACACCTGTTCCTCCACCCTTGTTTGTCACAGAGACAGGGGTGAGGCTGGAACTCGGGAAACTTTGCTCAGGGAAGACAGCTGGCCCAGATGGTGTGTGTCCAAGGCTGCTTAAAGACTGTGCTGCCCAACTGTGTCAACCTCTCCACAAGATCTCCAACCTGAGTCTACAGTTGGGGCGGGTGCCGGCTCTGTGGAAAACATCTTGTATAGTGCTGGTACCAAAAAGAAAATGTCCGGCTGAACTAAATGACTACAGACTGGTGGCCCTGACTTCACACATCATGAAGACCTTGGAGCGACTGATTCTACGTCTACTGAGGCTTGAGGTCAAAGACAAACTAGATCCCCTGCAGTTTGCATACAAAGAACACATTGGAGTGAATGATGCAGTCCTCTACATGCTCCACCCTGCCCTCTCTCATCTGGAGGAATCTGGCGCTTATGTAAGAATGTAAGAATCAAAAACTGCCTCATGCTGAACAGCTCAAAGACAAAGGAAATGATCATGGATTTCCGTAGGTCCAAGCTCCCTCTTCAGCCAGTGAACACTTGTGGAGTGGACATTGAGGTGGTGACAACCTATAAATATCTAGGTGTTCACCTTGATAACAAGTTGGACTGGTCTGTTAACACTGATGCACTCTACAAAAAAGGGCAGAGCCGCCTCTTTTTCCTAAGAAAGCTCAGATCTCTAAACATCTGCAATAAGATGCTGCAGATGTTTTATCAGTCTGTGGTGGCAAGTGTTTCATTTTATGCTTCAGTCTGCTGAGGAGGAAGTTTAGGAAAAAAGCAGGCAAAGAGGCTGGATAAGCTTGTCAAGAAGGCTGGCTCTGTCATTGGAGTAAAGATGGACTCTCTGGAGGATGTGGTGGAGAGATACACAATGAGGATGATGGAGGCCATCCTGAACAACACGGATTATCCACTTCATAACACCTTGATGGATCAAAGAAGCAGTGGTGGTGGACAGCTCCTCTCTCTTCGGTGCAGGACAGAAAGATACCAAAGATCCTTCATACCCACAGCCATCAGACTGTTTAATTATTATGCAAATGTAAGATGAGCTATTAGACAAGTGAATTTCCCTTTGGGATCAATAAAGTATTTTCTATTTTATTTCTATTCTATTCTATTCTATTCTACTGAGGCAGACACAAAGGGGCCTGCAGAGAGGCGTGTAAGAGTGCGGCTCTGCTTGCTGGTCTGAACTTGTCTATATAGGCGACGCTGTTTGCTAAGCACCACCTAGACATCCAGCGATGGAACGACCACATGCGGCTAAACATGTCGTCACTAGACAAATTGGGCAGCGGGCCAGAGAAAACTTTAAACTTTAACTTTAAACTTTATTTATTTATATAGCAACTTTCATACATATAAAATGCAACACAAAGTGCTTTACAAGTTAAAAGAAAGGGACAAAAAAGAAGAAGACCTGACCCCTCCCACACACACATACACACATGCGCGCACACACACACACAAACATGCACAAACACTCATCCACTCAGGCATGCACGCACAAACGCAAGCGTGCACTCATTAAAATAGGGTATAAGATATTGCTGGTGTGGTTGGGCACTGAGGATCCTGGTGAGGAAAGCATTATTGGGGAGGCCGTCCACGCGAAGTGTTGCAGAGCCACTGCCACAGAGGGAACCAGAGGGACCACAGATGGAGGAGCCCACACCGTAGTGCAGTCCCCCCCATCTATCCAAGCAGGGCAGTCCCCAGGGTGACACCCCCGCGGACAGCCCAGACTCAGCCCCCGTCGCGGAGGGCCCCCCATGAGGAAGACACTGGAGCTAGAAGGTAGAAGGAAAGCAGTGTAAAATCAACCATAAAAGTAGTTAAAAGTGTTTAAAATCAACACTAAAAGAAATTTAGAAGACTGTATCCTAAAAGTTCCTAAAAGCAACCTAAGATCTAAGTTAAACACAGTAAATAACTAATTAAAGGAGATTAGTTCCTAAAAGCAACATAAGATCAAAATAAAACACCATAAATAACTAGTAAAAATTGATATTTAAGAGGGATTAAGAGAAAATCAATTAAAAGCCAAGCTAAAAAGGTGGGTTTTGAGCCTACTTTTAAAAGCATCAACAGACTCTGTGGCCCTGAGGCTCTCTGGCAGGCCATTCCATAGATGTGGGCCATAGTAATAAAAAGATGCCTCACTGTGGGTTTTTGGGGGGAATGTGAAAAGAATGGCGTGAAGAAGGGCACATAGGTGATAAGGATGTGTGGAGGTCTGTGGTGGAGGGTGATGATGGGTGAGAAGTGGGCTGCTGGTGCCTGTAGAGGGGGTTGTTATGAGAAAGAGTAAATGAAGAGGAGGTTGTAGAAGAAGGAGGATGGAGGTGACAGGAAGATGGTGGAGAGGGGGTGTGGCAGGTAGATAGTCACGCACGTGGGGTTGATTGGATGGCGTGCTGAACATTAGCTGCAAGCATCTGGCTTCCTAAGGAACTCGGGTGGACTCCATCACTGTTAAAAAAGGTCGGGTGGTTCCAAAATAAGTTAAAATTGTCGATAAAACCAAAGTTGTGGATTCTACATGCGGACTGAAGCCAGGTGCTGAGGGCAAGAACTCTGCTAAAACGCTCGGATCCATGGGAGCGCGCCGGGAGGGGGCCGCTGATGAAAACAGCCTTCTTGCATGTTTTTAAAAGGCTAAAAAGGCTGTTGAAATCCCTTTGTCATCTCGGACTGCTGACGGGCCGTGTCGTTCGATCCTATGTGGATCATCACCCGGGTGATGGAGGATGGGAGCGAGCGCAGCAGACCGGAGAGTTTGCCCAGGATGACCGGGACAGTAGCACCAGGGAGGCAGTGGGTGATAGCATTTGTGAAACGAATGCCTCAGGTGTAAGAGTCTCCTATTATTACGGTGGAGGGCGTAAAAAGAGGTCGCGGGCCCTCATGTCTCGTGGGGGGTAGATTCCCAATGTGTGTCGGGGCAGACGAGCACTGTGTGCGCACCTCGGCTAGTCCCACATTGTTTTTGCATAGTTACACACCGATTCTACATTAACTTTAGTTAACTCCGACTGGCGAAGTCAGGTGTCGTTTGTGCCAACATGGATTACGATCTTACTGTATTTACGTTGAAGCTTCAAATTTGCCTCAACGTCGCCCACTCTGGCCCCTGGGATGCACCTAACTATGCTCACTGGAGTCTCTACCTTCATGTTCCGGAGGACAGAGTTGCCAATGACTAATGTTGACTTCTGGCAGTGGTGCCGCTGAGAGCAACAGAGCCAACATGCCGAGTTTGGGTCTCAGCGGGTGTGTCGCTGAGTGGGGAAAATTTATTGGAATCATGAAGGGGTTGGTGGTGCAACATGGGCCGTGTGGACTTATGCTTCCTGTGTGCTGTCACCCAGCGAACCTGGCTTCCCGGCTGCTCGGGAGCTGCGGGGGGACTGCTAGCGGCGGCTAGGCTAGGTGGCTCTGCACTGGCTAAGGGGGCCTGGGACGGTACCTGAGCTAAAGGACTAGCCTCCATGGTGCGGAGCCGGGACTCTATCTCACTAAGCCTCGCCTCCAGGACTGCAAACAGGCTACACTTATTACATGTACCATTATCATTGAAGGAGGCAGAGGAATGACTAAAAGGAATGACAGGCACACGGAGCAGGAGAGAGAAGGAGAAGCAGAGGAAGAAAGAGAAGCCATAGCTATGTTAGATAAGTTTGCGTTTCTAGGACAGGTACGTTGAGTGGAGGAGTACAGATAGGGTCCTGCGATAGACCTGAGTGACAGAGACTTGTGTAATGAACTAAGCATAGTGTGCAGTGGTGCTTAAAGTGATGAAGTTAGCAGAAATCTAGACGGAGGATTGAGAGAGAATCTAACACAACAGGAAATGACGTAATTATGCAATACACTCACCGTTAGCAGGAAGGCTGACCTTGAACAATAACACTAATAATTAATAATAATAATGCCGATGCTGTTGAAAACTTAATTTCCACTTCTGATGGCAACCAATACCGATGTGCGGGCTTTTCCCCCCAAAAGCGAAGTAACATATCTCCTGTTGGAAATTAACACATTACTGTATGCCTACTTTTATTGGGATGCCCACGGGAGCATTCCACAAATTAACATTGTTAACGTTTGTTTACACACACACACACACACACACACACATACACACACACACACACACTCTCTGACTGATGGATTAAGCCATCAACCACTGCATGCGTTGTGCGTTGTACCGCAGCGCACACTGATTGACTTGACCCAGGATTCCACTGGATGCGTGTGCATTGCGTCTCCACTCCGGCACGGCAGAGCCGATACGTTTCAATTCTAGTCAATGTGTGTGCTTCCACCGGCTGCAGATGCACTGCGTCACGGCTTTCCGGCCTTCCGGAGCCCTCCGCAACACATACGCAAAGCTTCTATTTTTGCCGGATGCCGGAGCACGGCGCATGAATTCAGCACAGAGCAGATTGTACAGGAAATCATGCACAAAACACAAAACAAAACACCTGATTAATTTTCAAAATAAAATGCAGCATGTTTGCAGCGGATCATATTTCCTTGCACTACACCTTTAAAACGTTGTAATGGGCAAAGGCAGGCCTGATATCTACAGGTCAGATGTTTTCAGACACCATTTCACCCCGTTGACACCATGGACGAGGAGAGGAAATCACAAAATAGGCAGATCAACAGGTCAGCACCGAATTGTTTTCCTACTACTCCTCTGGATGAAATAAACTGTTTTTGGTTTTGTGGTTCTACATCCTGCTGTATTGCGCGATTAAACGTGAATTCGCGAGGTTTCGTGGGTCCCTGTGATTCCCGCTGTCCGGCAGAGCCTCAACAGTGCGCATCACAGCCGCTTTCGGCACAGCCGTTCTGCATCCAGTGGAATCCTGAGGTTAAATGGGGGTGTTTGCTATGCTGTGCACAATGGCAACGATAAGAGCAGAGACATTGCATTTTCATGTTAATATCGGGCCGATATTATCGGACATCTCTAATAATAATAATAATAATAATAATAACGCTAATTAAAGCTGCAAGTGGCGTTGAATGGGCCCTTGCTCACCCCATGCCACCATGGGGCCCCTGTGGCACGAGGGAGCAGTGGCGTAAAGCGAGAAGAGAGAAAAAACCAGGAAAAAGAGGAAAAAAACAATGTTCCGTTAATCCACCAGGTGGCGATATGAGGGTTACCAGACCTGGGCAGGTTCGTTCAGGGCCGGACCCTCATCACACACGTGAAGTTTGGAACAAATCGAGCAATGCATGAAGGAGTTATAGCAAGTTGATGGTTCATCCACCAGGTGGCGCTACGAGCGCAAGCAGACATGGGCAGGTGCATTCAGGAGCAGACCTTCATCACACGTGAAGTTTCAAGCCAATTGGACAATGCATAATGGAGTTATAAGGACTTGATGTTCCATGGAGAGGCATCAGAAATGACGGCGCCATAGTGGCCACGCCCCTTGACATAGAGAAAAGCTTTTAATAGCTTTTGATCACAAAGGTCTTGAGATGATGTTCATACAGTATGAAGTCGATGGGATTAAATTCCTAGGAGGAGTTCATTCAAATAGGAGGTGGGGAAATCGCTAAAACTTTACCGTGAAAATCAAAATAGCCGACTTCCTGTTTGGTTCTAACCATTGGTGCAAGAGACTTTTTTGTGCGTCTGGACAACTTACACATGTGTACGAATTTTCATCTTCCAACACCAAAAACCCCTATGGGGAGGGTTTTTTGAAAATTTCAAGGTGGCGCTAATGAGGCGTTTTGCCCCGCCCATGTGCGACACCCCTATCAGATGTAAGAGCTTGCCATTCTTGAGTTGTGTATCAAATTTAATCTGGATATGAGTTGATTAAAGACATCAAAAAGCCAAACGTAATTGGTGGTGAGGGATCGCTATTCGCTGCATCACCACACAGACATGCTTGCCCTCCAATGTGTCATCGGATGTGTGTATGTGTGTGTGAATGCTTAGCCCCCAACACTGTCTGCGAACAGTGCAGTATGAATGTGTGTGTGAAAGGGTGAATGCGACACAGTGTAAAGCACTTTGAGTGGTCCAAGTGACTAGAAAAGCGCTATATAAGTGCAAGTCCATTTACCATTTACCATTAGTCATACCTTCATAGTGTTAATAATGTAGCTTCACCCACTTGTTCTGCATGTTGTAGAAGTGGAATGAAGTTGATGGGGTCAACTATGTAGGATTTATACATGTTATAGTAAAAGCTGCACACTTCCTGTTACCACTGGGCGGCGCTATGAGTAAGGTGGGAAGTTAATATATTGAGACATTCAGGGCAGAGCCATTATCATGGCCAGCAATTTTGAAGGTGGTAGGATTAAGTATGTGGGCGTGAGAGCCATTCAAAACCCAAAAAAAAATCGCCAAAATTTGTCACGCCCTAGCAGCCATGTCCTTTGACCAACCGACATTCCTTTAATAACTTTTGATCAGCGTGGATCTCTAGATGATCTGTACCAAAATTGAAGTTGATTTGGCGAAATCCCTAAGAGGAGTTTGTTCAAATATGAAAAAATTACAAATCAAAATGGCGGACTTCCTGTGACATTTCACCATGACAATAAGAGGATTTTTTGAGCATCTCACCAAATTTCATGTGTGCAGGTGAAACACACAAGCGGGGCTCACAGTTTGAAAATTTCTATTTAGGACGATGCTGTCGTCCGCTCAGGCCCTAATAAACAGCGCGATTTATATAGGTCCCTTAGGACGATGCTCGGGCCCTAATAATAATCACACGCACACACCACAGTTTCTCCAAACCTGCCATAATCTGATTTACATTTCATGTAAATTTGAACATTACTTAATATTATATCTCTCTGGGGTCCACTGATATGCTACAACCAAATACATCCATGCCAAAATGAGCTTGGAATAAAACAGACGTCACATGGCTGCTGTAGATATTAAACACAGCCATACAACTCAGACACCACAACTGCACAGATTGAATGATCAACAGCTTCCAAGTGTTTGACTGCACGCACTCCATGCACACCTCCAGCTGTTGCATTTTCAAGCCCAGCCAGGTTGTCTCATGGGGTAGTGATGGGACAGGGGACGGCTGTAAAATCCCTGCCTTGGAAGATACATCTGTGAGAGGAGCCAATGGTGGGAGCGCCAAAAAAACTGCATCTGAATGAGCACAAATGCTGTCATAGTGTGAAGATCAGGGTGAGGAGAAACTAGGTGTGCCTGAGCACTCAGAATAGGATATTCCTCATAATTTTCAGAACACGAAGACACTGTCATCTGCTGAATTTATCAGTTATAGTGAAACTACAACCTCAATCTCCACCAGTTCTTTTATCTACAAGAAAAGAAAATATTCTGCCAATATTCACTTTTCATGTGACACTGTTCTCTTCTGTAATCCCTTATTGCAGCTCACATTCCAAAGGTTCCCCTATTACCATTGTGTTAAGTGTACAACTGAGGGCTGACATAATATGTTGCCACCTATTCAGATATGGGATATAAATATTTAATTGTCATGTGTGTTCTCAAATCAGACAACTGAGTTTTAAAGCTCCCTTGTCAATATGATTTGGCCCAAAAACACCCTAAATCCATCATGCCAGATCGCTGGGCTGAGATTGAGTGGTCTTTTTAACTTAAGTTGCAAGTCACCATGACGTCATCCATTGGTTTGTGGAGGCCTAGAGTTTGGCATTTTGGCTATCACCATCTTGACTGTTTGGAGCAAGAAGTGACCCTACATGAAAGACAGGGTGGACCACTCACCTGCACTGACTGCCTGCCCAGGTAAGATATATGGCTTACTGTTCAAATATTTGTTGATAATTGCGTGCATGTCCATATTTGGCAAATGTTACTCATCTGAGCAGGGACTTAGAATTATTATTATATCTGAAATTAACATATGTAACCTAACTTAAATTTAGCTTCTTAACATTTCACTGGGTGTAACCCTACCTGTATATGCATAAACCTTCAATTTTGATTGCTTTGTATACTTTTCCTACAAGCCCCACATTAACATTCAAATTACCAGCCTGTCATATCAAAATAGTTCTGTTACTGTTATGTACTTTATTATCATTAACAACAACAACAACAGTTGATGACACTGCGTGAAATATTTGTTTTTAATGGACATACAAATCAGTGTTGCCAGATGTACGATACTTATCATATTTGTACAATAATTTGGCCCTCTGTACGATGTAGGATCAATAATCCCAAAAAGGCCAACATTTACGATAATTTGACTATTTTGTGAATGTGTGGTTGTGATCAGCCTGCCCCAACTGTCTGCCGGAGTGTTTTGTGAACCCTGAAGCCTGAACCTTTTCGTGTGACAAGTTTCCAGCTTAGCATTGTGCTTTTCTAAACATGAGCTACGAGTGATGTCCATGTGTTTGTCTCAGAACAACGAATATGACTGGCTGAATGGTCAACTGAGCCCACCCCGGAAATCGAGTGAGCGAAATTCAAAACAGAAGAAGCAAGGAAAATGAGAGGAGATGGTTGGGTCTTTGTACACGGTGTCCTTTTTTTTCATCCAAAATTGCCGTATATTTAAAAGTAAATTCAACCTCATGTTGTGTCGATCATCATATAGACTGACTCTGAAACTTTCATCTCATCTGATCTGATTCTCCCAGATTTTCTGCACTTTTTGCATCCGTGAAAAACCCTTCTGACCACTCACATCGGCGTTTCGAGGCTGATCCCCACTGATCCCCACCTGCATGTGTGTGTGTACCAGCAGGTCTCTTTGTTCTTGTCGTCCTCTCAGGGTTGGATGGACACAATATTTTCTTTTTCTCTTTTTATTTTTCGATATCTGAGAGGACCACAAATCATCCTCACTGCGTGATGACTTTTGTCTCCCTTTCCTAAGTTTGGAACAGAAAATAAAAGTGCATAGTAATAAAACGCCTCAGACTCATTGTGTGTAAGGTGTCTGTGCATAACAATTTTTGTCAGGTGATGGATTAGAAAAACGCATATGGAAAAATGGACTTGGTGTGCAAAGACCTGAAGTAGAACAGGCAAAGAAGACACAATTCTGAGTTGGGGCTGCTGATGTGGTGTCGTAAATCCATTCCATACTGACACCACAAAGCTGTGAGTGCCTGTAGGCTATTAAACACTAGAGTGACTATAGCGCATAGGCTTGTTATTTTGGTTATGATGGGTGTACGATAATTCCCCTCAAAATATGATAATTTTATGTCTCTGTTATAATAATCCTACATTTCCCACCTTGCAACGCTGAAACAAATTGAACAGGAGAAGAAGGCAGTGATGGAATCTCCATTTTAATATTTAAATTTTAGTGATTTTAATATGAAAATGACACTTTTTGGACCATTTTGACTTTAGAATCTCTGTGTTCAAGTAGATACATGGCTCTTGCTAGGCACATCATATATCCATACATCAAAATTGTTTTGTGTTCACTACTTACTTCTGCTGAAAACAGGATAAGCTGAAATGATTAATAATATAATAATGATAGTAATATATTTGGATTTTGGACTGTTTATCAGACAAAATATGGCATTTGAAGACATCACCATGTGCTCTCAGAAATTATAACCAACTATTATAACTATTTTCTGATATTGTGTTGTGTTTACTTGTTAGAGCTTGTTTCACCTCAGGTTTAATGTTTTGTGCCACTGTGCACAGAGATATCAGCTGAGCTAAGATTTAAAAAATCAGAGACCATCATTAAGTCACATGGAACCTAAAAGTTTAAGAACAAACATACATAACACATGATGCAAAAAGTGGGTATGCAATATATGCGGCACATAGGGGCGCCGCACTAGAGGGGGCGCCAAAGCTATGGGGGGGAAATTATTTCAAGTTGGCACTTGTTGTATTTAGCAGCATTTGTAAATGATATGATCAAATACAGACTGAAAAGCCGCTCCTCTGTTCATGTTAAGGCCACACAAAACACCTTTTAATGCCCAGACTATCTTAAAATATTGCATTTTCCACTTTGAAAAAAAAAAAAAAGTTTGGGGCTTTAATTTTGCAAAATTGTATGTATATATATATATATATATATACATATATATATAGAGAGAGAGAGATAGATAGATAGATAGATAGATATTTGCATGCATACACTTTCCACAATCAGAGTTTTAAATGATAATTTAAATGTGGCGGCCCTTAACTCCTTAATTATCGCTATCACTACTTCATAATCAGAGCAGATGCACAATAATCTATCTGCTATCGTCATTTTGTAAACTTTCTCAAGTGTCTCCAACTGCTGGATGGCGCCCGGTTTATTGATAAACCGGGCGCCATCCAGCAGTCAATGAGATTATTATGGCCCATACATTTAACACCACATGTCCACATTTCTGTTTATAATCTCCTCTCTTGAGCGCTGATGTTTTCAATACACGCTAGTGTGTTGACAATATCACATGATGGTAGCGACCGATGCTGCACGTTAAATAATCTGACGTTTCATTGGATTGTTTTCTTATTGCTCTGTGTGTGTGTGTGTGTGTGTGTGTGTGTGTGTCACCGGCAGAATAAGTCACAGGTGGGAGACAGGCTCCCTTGTACAGCGCCACCACATCTTAAAAGAATCCAAGAGGAAACACTGGACACCTTTTATGAGTGAACAGATGTGATGATTACTTCTTGTTATGTAATTTATGTTTACTGTGACTATACTTCTTTTCCTGCAAATTTGATGGGGGCAGTGCCCTAGCTGCCCCCATTGCCAAACCGCCACTAACACAAACTATTAAATTAATATATACACTATATTGCCAAAAGTATTTATTGACAGTTGACTGTGGAATATGTAGGAGCAAGGAAATTTCACGACTGGAATTGAACAGCTTTGGGATGAATTAAAGCAGAGACTGAGAGCCAGGGCTTCTGATCCAACATCAGCGTGTGACCACACAAATGCAATTCTGAAAGAATGGTCAAAAACTCCAATAAACACACCTAATCCTTGGGGGGGGGGGGGGGGGGGCGCTTAAATATAGGTTAATAAAAGATAAGAAACTCAAACTACTGTAATGGCATCCTTTACAAAGATCTCACAATATTTGGCTATTTTACACAATCACTAATCACTAATCACTGTTAAAGTCAGCACTTTTAAATGATATTGCCTTGTCTGTGGATGATGCTGGGAATCCCGCTGTGCTGGTGCTGCTGGACCTCACAGCGGCCTTTGATACAGTCGACCATGCAGTCCTTGTATCTCGCCTTGAGCAGTATGTTAGCATCTGTGTCACTGCACAGGTTGTACCTGGCAAATAGGAGTTTCTCTGTAATGATTGGTGACTTCTGCTCTCATATGCATCCCTCCCGTGTGGGGTTCCACACGGGAGGGATGCATATGAGAGCAGAAGTCTTGGCCCTATTCTGTTTTCATTGTATATGCTACCTCTGGGATCAATTATAAAAAACAAAAACTCAGTCTGCCTTTTCACTTTTACGCTAATGATTTGCAGACATACTTGCCCATAAGACCCAATGAAAACACTGTACTTACTAATTTACTGGAATGTATTACTGATGTAAAACAGTGGCTGGCACGGAACTTTTTGCACTTAAACGACAGCAAAACTGAATGTATTTAGTTTGGCACATAACCTATGGAGAATGTTTCCACTACAAACTCTGGCACTCTGGCCCCCTTTTTTAAACCACCTGTAAAAAATCTTGGGGTAATATTTGACAATGGGCTCAAATTTGATAAACAGATTAGTTCTGCTGTTAACCACTTGCACCCGAGCGCCTGGGGGAGGGTGGCGTCATGAGATTCCCTTTACTCTCAAGCCGATAACTTTATAAAGACAAGATGAAACAGCGATTTTTTTTTTTTGTCTGGAGTGTGTCTAAAAGGCTGTGATTGAATATTCCACCAAAGGTTTTCTCTGATTTCAAGAATTAAAAACATTTTGTTTATTTTTGACGAGCGCCTCGAGCATGCGCGACTATGACAATAAAAGGGTGCTAGAAGAGCGGCCCTGTAACTTTATGCCACACACATTACCCTCTTTTCAAGGCTGCCGGACCTGACGGTGTTGGTGGACAGGTGCTAAAGGACAGTGCAGACCAGCTCACAGGGGTCTTCACCGACATATTCAACCGGTCCTTACTTCAGTCCACTGTTCCACCCTCCCTCAAGTCTTCCATCATATTTCCTTTGCCTAAAAAACACAACATCCGCAGCCTAAATGACTACAGACCAGTGGCACTAACTCCAATCATCACAAAGTGCCTGGTGAAGTTGGTCCATTGTCACCTCATTGCCTTCCATCTACACTAGACAAACACCAGTTTGCCTACAGGAGGAACAGATCCACAGAGGACGCAGTAGCCACCAGCCTCCACACGGCACTGTCACATCTAGAGCAGCCAGGGACCTATGTCAGACTGCTGTTGGTGGATTTTTCCTCTGCATTCAACACCATACCCCCACATAAGCTAGTACATAAACTGACAGGCCTTGGAATATCAGACTCCATCTGTTGCTGGATTTTGGACTTCCTGTCAGACCGCTCCCAGAGGGTACGGTTTGGCACCCACACTTCCACAACCCTCAGCCTTGGCACTGGCTCCCCACAGGTCTGTGTGCTGAGCCTCCTGCTCTTCACCTTGCACACATGACTGCAGCCCCTCACATCCTAGTAAAACAATTATAAAGTTTGCGGACGATACCACCATAATTGGGCTTATCTCTGGGGGGATGAGTCCACCTACTGGGACAAGGTGGAGAAGCTGTCTTGGTGGTGCTGGGATAACAACTTGGTCCTTAACACAGCAAAGACCAAAGCCGTTGTAGTGGACTACAGTCAGAACAAGACAGTCATTCAGCCCGTGTTCATCAGTGGGGACTGTGTGGAGAGGGTAGCTGACTTTAAGTAACTGGGCATCACCATCAGGGAGGACCTCACATGGAGTACTAACACCACAACACTTGTGAAGAAGGCCCAGCAGAGACTGTATTTTCTCAGACTCCTCAAGAAAAAACAACTCTCTGTGGAGCTGCTGGTAACCTTCTATCACGGTGCTGTGGAGAGTATCCTGACATACTGTATCTGTGCTTGGTTTTCCAGCTGCACGGCTGCAGACAGGAAGGCACTGGAGAGAATCATCACCACTGCCCAGAGGATCATCTGCTGTCCTCTCCCCTCAATGCAAGAACTGCACATTTCCTGCTGCCCTAAAAAGGCCGGGAACATACTGGGGGACCCATCTCATCCTGGTCACCCTCTGTTCGAGCTGCTACCATCAGGCAGGAGATACAGGACTCTAAATCAAGAACTAATAGACTAAGAAACAGTTTTTACCCAAGAGCAATTGCTACCCTGAATGCCTAAACCAATGTACAATATGTATGATGTGTGTATATCTATTGCTGTTGTATTTATTTCTTCTGCACCTGGAATTGCGGCCAATTTCGTTGTGCTTATACAATGACAAACAAAGTCTAAGTCTAAGTCTATTAATGGCCTGCTGTTTGTAAGAGAGGAAATATTTAGAGACATTTATCTATTATCTCCCCCAAACTTATTCTGTCCTTCCGGCGTTAAGTTGAGGTTTTATCAAAGTAATTAATTTATTCAATCTGACTCCATTTACTTAAAGATAACTTTACCATTAAATATTGGTGAGAATTAATAGTTAACCAGTAATTAAGAATATAAGCCTTTTAAGAATTCAATTCTGCTGTTAAGAGATCTGCCATCAGTCTTAGTTCAGGGATGGCAGATATAGGTTAACAAACCACTCAGTGACCTTCTTAACATGGAAGAATAGCCCTGATGCCTGGGTTGAAGTATTCAGAGGTATAAGGACATGATACTTAATCTTGTCTGTCGAACTTAGAGGTTAAGGGTGTGAATAGCGTCCACTGAAACTTACCATATAGCTAAGGTCTTTGGGATACAGTATTTGACTAGTCCCTATCTTAGTTCAGGGGTTGCAGATATAGACTTAAACTATCCAGTGACCTTCTTAACATAGAAGAACAGCCCTGACACCTGGGTTGAGATATTCAGAGGTTATAGAACATATCTAAATAATTACAGAACATCTTTTCTATTCAACTCAGAGGTTAAGGGTGTGAGTGTTACTCAGTGAAAATTACCATAAAACTATAGTCCTACCAGGTATCTGATAACAGATCCTTCACTACAAGAGTAAAATCTCAACAAGACAGTATTAGAAATGAATGGTTAACATTCCAGTTTATTGTGATGTACAGTAAGTGAATAAACTATAGCCAATAGCAACAATACTTGAGAAACAAATATTGCAACACACTCGATGTGTGGGAGCTCTGGTAGGCAGATCAACTCAAAGAGAGAGGTTCTTGCTCTTTCCCTTAAATACCCAACCAGAACAGAGACACTTCTAAATCACATATCAAATAGAAATTTACATGGGGATGCTATTCACGTCTGGGGACCTTTGACCATCAGGGGGTCTTTTCACATGAACTACCTAGACCTTTGTACTTCTCACACTGAGACCATCACACATGTAACATTTCAAGAGGAACTCAGGTAGAAAGGAGGTGTTAAGGAGACACAAACCAAAAGGCATAATTCACAAAATGATTACATCCAGTCTGGGAAAGACTTTCTTTGCTTTAGAGACAACATTTTTAGGGTGGGGGTCAAACTGTCTTACAAGGTACTGCAGGGAAGAGGATGGGCACTTCCAATACACTGAGTCTCATCTAGATTAAAGCATAAGGGAGAGAGTCATCAGTAACACTGCTTGATACTGACAGCTATGACAAAATATTGGAGAGAATCAGACAAAGACCTACCTCTAATAAAATTCTGACACAATCTCAAGTTAAAGTAAACACAAGTAAACTATTGTGGATCCCAAGTGGTGAGGGTGAGCTGTGTGACCATCACTCTATTGTTAGACTATATTTTTAGCCAGGCCGGTTGCCCTTTGCTGTGTGTTGTCCTGTTTCTTTCTCTCTGTATCACAAGTTTTCCCATCTTTCTCTCACTACGACTGAAAAAGGCAAAAACCTTGGACAATAACTTAAAACAGAATGCAAGTCCTCTTCTAACTTTCTCTCCATGTGTAAATACAGCCCGAGTTACAGCTCAGTCTTTGTTTTTCATTTGTGTTTGGTGATTTTGTCAGACAACATTGCAGTTATAAATCTGGATTTGATCACTGGAGGTCCAGCCAAATAGAAGGTTTTCACCTAGTCTGTTTATACAATCTATGGTTTGACTCAGATGGGTTAGAAATTAGAGAATGAGGTCATGAGCAATAATCACTGAGTTGCACATCAGCTCCAGCCAGTACCATTTCAGTCAGTTGAGATCATGTAATGTTTTTGGAGAAGGAGGTCATTGAATCCCTAAGGGAAAGAACATTTATAGAAAAATAAATACAAAAACAACAACACAGAAAATATATCATTATTATATCCTTGAGACATTAAGTCATAGGGCTCTAATTTTGTAGACCAGGCACGGCAACAATGAGTACCAAATATACAACTTTTCCCTTGGTGAGCCGTGTCGATTCCTGGTGGAACTGACGGGGGCAGTATATGCGAGTGAGCAGTCAGTGCCGAAGAACACCTGCTAATTAAAAAACGGCTCCAGCAAGTGTGGCTGGAAACACAACACCTTATCTTATTGAAAAGTCAGGTTGTAGGAGTCGTGTGTGGAGATACTTGCATTCAAGGCGGATGAATGTGGAATAATTATAAACTCACAAAAACTAACATGCAAGAGGTGCCTCCGAAGTTTCCAAACTAAAGCAGGAAACACTTTCAACCTGGCGAAACACTTGATGGACAGACAACCCGATTTGTTTAAAGAATTCAAGGTGAGTGAGTTTCAATTTACTATCACTTGTGTCATGTTATACTTAATCTGAAATATACGTTCTGTTATTTGGGTTTGAGAGCCAGCTTACTACATTTGTAGTAATACTCGCTCCCTTACGTTTTAGCCTGTAACCAGTGTTGGGGAGTAACAAATTACATGTAATGGTGTTACGTAATTTAATTACAAAATTTACATAATTGTAATCAGTTACATTACTAATATTAAATTTCAGTTGCTTTTGGAAATTTCCATGATTACAATTTTAGTTACATTTGAAAAATTGTCACAAAAGCTTGGATTCATCAAATAGTTTTTTCACGTCAACATCCCAAAGCCGCAAGCTGGATACCAACGCTGATACCACTGATTGGCTCTGGTCATGTGGCATTCTGCTGCACAGCTTGCTAGCGGAACGATCTGTCAGTCATCAAAAATGTCAGAGGTGGAAAAGAACGTTATCCTGTGTTGGAAGTTCAAAAAACACTTTGCACAGACAGCAGACAAGGGCCTGAACACCATAGTGCAGTGCAAAGAGTGTTTTTCTAAACTGGTATGTTAACATGATGAAATATGTTAAGTGTCTACAGCTGAGGGCTGTTCCAGAAAGCGGGTTCAACAAACTCTGAGTCTATCTCTCAACTCTGATTTAACTTACTCTGAGACGGGAAACTCTGAGTTTCCGGTTCCAGAAAAGCTGAAATGAATTAGTTCAATCAACTCTGAGTAGGTTCACCTTGAGTTACGCGCGTGCACAACCACTATATAAAGCCATAGCCAATGGATCCCCCGAAACCATGAGTGTCACCATGACAACAATCAAAAAGCGATCAAGTTACTTCAGCCCGATTGAGCTCGAGGTCCTCATGGAGGCATACGGGGAGAAAGAACACATTTTTCGTCGGAAATCAAACACCGCTGCGGCGGCGAAGGAGAGAGAGGCGGCATGGGACGGACAATGCGGCCCGAGTCAATGCATACATTTCAACTATTCAATTGAGTTAACATTTAACTGTAAGATCGTCGCTTATTTGCCTAGTTAAATAGGAATAAAATCTGATTCTAATTTAGGTGCAATCCAGCGGGCAAGAAAAGAACTTGGAAGCAGCTAAAAATGAAATATAAAAATGTCATACAAAGCGGTAAGGCATGTTTTTTGAAATGCCTTAGGTTGTTAAAGTAAATATAAATTCAGTGGCTACTTCAAATAGTAATGCAAATCACCAACAAAATGCTGTTTTAACATGCCCTCCCACTTAATACCTCACTTAGTAAATTAAAACTTGATATGTTTAGCCTATACATTTATAGTTTAGTAGGCTGCATTTCAAATGTGACTGTGTACATGAACACTCAATAAAATACTGTTTGAGAAAAAAAAAATTAACATTTGAGTTCTGCTCAGCCAACAGAAAGAAGGCAAACGCCTAAAAAACGGGTGGAGGGCCACCTCCACCCACTTTGACAGAGGCTGAGGTGATGGCCCTCAGCCAAAACTCTAACCGGCCTCTCACGGCGCAAAGCGTTTCTAACAATTTGTGCTTCAATGTCAGTTGGGTTTGGGAGGAATGGACAAGCCATGTTGTCTCAAAGCAATTTTCAGGCGAGAGGAGCGAAGAAACTCAGGGTTATTTCAAGATAACCTGCCAGCGAGCAGGTTATGTTCACAGAGTCTTTTACCATGGTGACTGACTCAGCGTTTCAGTTACCTCACTTTCTGGAACAGAAAACCCAGAGTTTCCCTCATCTCAGGGTTAACTTACTCAGAGTTTTCACATAACCCGCTTTCTGGAACAGCCCTCTGTTCTCACAGTAAAAAGAGGAACTGGAGTTATTTTATTATGTTGTCTTCATGTTGTCTTATGTTACTGCTAAGAGGTTAACATTATCAGGTCTTAAAATGTGAAAATAGTTAACAGTTGAGAGCATTCATTCAAAATTAAGAAAAGTAATCAAAATGTAATCAAATGCAATTAGTTACATTACTTTGAGAAAGTAATTGATATATATATATACACTTAAGCCCAAAATTATTCATACCCCTGTCAAATACAAGGGATTTCTTCATTTTTTCACTCACAAATTAGTATTTCACCTCAGTTTTTACTTAAATAGGACACAAAAGAAAGCCGATTTGTGTTTAGATAGAATGTGTAAATAAACATCTTTAACAGGGTGAAAACAAAAAATCACACTGTCCAAAATTATTCATACCCTCTCTCAATAATCAGTTGCATACCCCTTATTTTTTATTACAGCCTCCAAACGATTTTTATGATTGCTCACAAGCTTCTTGCAAGTATCGGCAGGAATTCTGGACCATTCCTCCTTTGCAAATGTTTCCAGATCTTTGAGGTTAGAGGGTTTCCGTGCTGTCACCGGTTTCTTGAGCTCCATCCATAGGTTTTCGATGGGGTTTAAATCAGGACTCTGACTTGGCCACTTCATAACGTTAATATCATTGCCCTGGAACCATTTCTTCACCACCTTGGCTGTATGCTTCGGATCATTGTCCTGCTGATAGGTCCAGTACTCCCCAGGTTCAGGTTCTCTGCTGCCTGCTTGAGGTTTTCTTCAAGAATCTTGATGTACTGCTCTTTCCTCATGATTCCTTCCACTTTAACCAAGTTGCCAGGCCCATTTGCTGAAAAGCAGCCCCACAGCATGATGCTTCCACCTCCATATTTAACAGTAGGTACTGTGTTCTTTGGTTTAAAGGCTTCACCCTTCTTTCGCCAGATGAAAGCCACATCTCTGTGGCCAAAAAGCTCAATTTTTGTTTCATCTGACCACAGAACGGATGACCAGAAGCTCTTTGCAAAGGTCAGATGAGCTTTTACATGCTTTGGTTGAAGCAGGGGCGTCTTTCTTGGTCGACGTCCATAGAGGCCATTTTGGTGCAGTATCCGCTGGAGTGTCTGCCTTGATAGAGTCACACCACTTGAACTCAGTTCCTTCAGGACAGCCTTGGTAGTAGTCCTCGGATTGTTTTCAACATCACGCTTGATCTTTCTGATCAAGTCGAGGTGACACTATTGACTTCCGGCCACGTCCTTTGAGGTTTTTGACCGTGTGAAATTTTTGGTACTTTTGGATGATGCTTTGCACCGTTGCTACTGGCACTTGAAATTGTTTGGCAATTTTTTGTACCCTTTCCCTTCCTTTTTGCATTTACTATGTGTGTTCTCAAGTCCTCACTGAGCTGTTTGGTCTCTGCCATGGCAAGTCTTGTGTTGACTGAAATGACTGAAATGTCACAAGCAAGTCGACTTTTATAGTCTGAAAACTGGTTAAAAAACAAAATACAACAACTCAGCAACATTGAGAACAATATTAAACACTTTAGACCCAGAGACGAATGTTCGTTTGAATATTCTGTAGCTATTGGTCTTTGTATCACCGGGGTATGAATAATTTTAGACAGTGTGATTTTTTGTTTTCACCCTGTTAAAGATGTTTATTTACACATTCTATCTAAACACACATCGGCTATGGCTTCAGACTTTCTTTTGTGTCCTATTTAAGTAAAAAGAGAGGTGAAATACTAATCTGTGAGTGAAAAAATGAAGAAATCCCTTGTATTTGACAGGGATATGAAATATTTTGGGCTTTTGGTTTGGCAAACCAAAAGCTAAGTCTATGGGTAACCTTGGTTGCGTCCCAAACATTAACTCATATGGGGAGAACCCAGTAACGTCACTCCTCATGTATTTATAAGCATGAGTAAGAGGTCAGACAACGGAGTCTTCTCATTATCTCTGAGAGTCCCTAACATGCTGAGGAGTGTTCGGTTATACCGTTCTACAGGGTTTCCCCTAGGATGGTAAGGACTTGTTCTCACTTTACGAATATCCACTAATGCACATAGCTCTTTGATGGTGTGAGACTTGAAGTCTCTATCCTGATCACTGTGCAGGCATTCAGGGAACCCATAATGGACCAAGAAGTGTTCCCACAAGGTTTTTGCGACAGTATTAGCTTTGTGGTCTTTGGTGGGGATGGCTACAGCATTTTTGGTCCGTAATGACGAGGATGTCATTAGTGTTGTGGCTCTCTGGCTCTAATGAAAGAAAGTCCATACAGACTAACTCCATTGGTCTACTGGTTTGGATATTAACTAGTGGGGCAGCCTTGTCCGGCTGAGTTTTTCTCAAAACACATCGCTCACATGTTTTTACTTTCTGCTCTACATCGGCGGCCATCTTCGGCCAGTAGAATCATGATCTGGTTAGTTCAAGAGTAGGCTCAATCCCGAAATGCCCCATATCATCATGGAGATTTCTAAGTACAATGGGCCTTAGGACATCTTGGAGTACTAGCTGGAAAAGGGTTTGTCTTTTTGCAGGTTCCCATCCTGCTCTTGATATAAAGCGGCTCCCAATCCTGTTGCGCTGGCATCCGTGTGGAGCACATAAGGAAGGTTAGGATCCGCATAACAAGGACTGGGGATGATGTTAACTTGTGTATGATTGCCTCAAAGGCTTGTTGACACTGAGTATCCCAGCATTCACAAAAGGGCTCTTTTGGACTGAGGTATTTTCCATCACTTAGGCTAACCTTGACTCCTTTCTGCTGTGGTGGATATCCGGCTGTAAGGTTGGTCAAGGCAAGGCAAGGCAAGGCAAGGCAATTTTATGCGTATAGCCCATTTTTACAAACAGTTTGTCTCAAAGGGGTTTACACAGCATTGTGACAACATCCTCTGCCCTTAGACCCCCACATCGACTGAGGAAAAACTCCCAAGAAAACCTTCACCCAGGACGGGCAAACGTGCAACAGATGTTGTATACAGACAAGAAACAAATTACAAGACGGAATATGGAAAACATGGAATTGGAATCAGTTAATGAAAAATGATGGAGGAAGCTCCTGGTTGGCAGGGAGAGAAAGCCAGCTTAATGGGACTACTGGACGGCAGACAGGGTCATAAGCAGGGAGTGCAGACCGGTTTAGCAGCAGGAGAAAGGAGGTGATGGAGGCGATGGAGGCGGCGAAAGACAGAGAGAGTGCGAGACACCAAAGCCAGACTACAAAGTGCAACAAATAATGACAGTTCAAAATGTGCGAGAGGAGAGGAGGGGGGCTGTGGGGTAGGATAGGGCTCCATGTAGCCTGATGTGTCCCCCAGCAGTCTAAGCCTATAGCAGCGTAGCTATAAACTGAACCAGCCCTATCTAAAGGCTCTGTCATAGAGGATGGTCTTAAGCCTAGACTTAAATGTAGAAAGAGTGTCTGCCTCTCTGACCCATGGGGAGAGCTGGTTCCATAATAGAGGAGCCCGGTAACTGAAGGTTCTATCTACCAGTCTGCTTTTAGAGATACCGGGGGTCACTAACAGACCTGCATTCTGGGAGCGAAGTGTTCTGGTAAGACAATATGGAATAATGAGGTCTTTCAGATAAGATGAAGCTTTGTCATTAAGAGCCTTGTAAGTAAGTCGAAGGATCTTGAAGTCTATTCTATATCCTACAGGAAGCCAATGGAGAGAGGCTAGAATGGGAGAGATGTATGAGAGGCCGTTTAGGAAATAATTCATATTTGCTCTCACATGTTACATCATACTCTCTTACAAACACTACTATAGTCACACACACATACTATCATACTCTCTCATAAACACTACTATAGTCACACACACTTACTACTATAGTTACACACACTATCATACCCTCTCACAAACACTACTATAGTCACACACACTATCATACTCTATTACACGCTATTATGGATGGAACAACATGATAGTGAATGTATGAGAGAATAATATATGATGTGTGCGAGTATAGTAGTATGTGAGAGAGTTTGATTGAAACGGAAGTCAACTTGAATTTTCAGTTTCTGATTGGCTCATCGCGGGTGTAGGTACCGGATGTGTCTCTCCAGCGGGATCTCAAGGACAATGTCCCGCCTCCTCTAGGATGACCAAGTTGCATGGATGATGTTAACATGCGAAAATGGTCCACTGGGACCGTGTCAGTGAGGCAATTGGACTTTTAAATGACATTTTAACCCGTTCCAATGTGATAACCACAATGTCGGAAATTTCAACAGCCCTCACGTAGTGCGGTCAATGAGGAAATATGGCGGGTCTTCAGACCTGGAGCATCAGGTGTATCAGGGCAGAGCGGATCCTCTCAAGCTAATGGCAACCAAGCAAATCAACCTCGATTTCAAACACAACAGTACTTTGGCGGATGGGCTTCCAGCAGGTCAAAGAGGAGGTAAGGCCATTTCATAAAATGGATTAATTGAGCCTTATGGACTGCTTAATAACATTAAGAGCACAAGCTCGGGTTCACGTGGGTCTGTTTGGATGTCTAGGTCTACTTTCACAGATCAGCAATGTTTTTGCTGCCACATTAAAACTTTTAGCTAGTAGCCTATAACACAAGGGCAACTATGCAAGCCTGGTCTGCTGTGGTAAACCTCCTCCCAGTCGTGCGCATTTTTTAAGGAAGTGGTTAAAAATCAATCAGCGGAGTGGTGGATTTATGACATGTGTATTGAAGAGATTACGGTAAGAGCAACCATCTTGGTGTAAATAAACGCTTCCCCATTGGATTTTAGCCGTTGTGACGGCACACGGGTCTCCTACTGGACACCCGATCATACCGGCTTAATTGCTCAGCTTCGATGTAAACAAAGGTTGAAGCGTCCCGCTTTCATTAAAAAAAGAATTACGTCACTCTCATTTTCCGCTTCGGAAAGAGTACAGCTATACCCCCGGTATCGCCGGCGATGACGGTGACCTCTAAGAAACGGTGCATGTACTACAGTTTCTGTCGGAGTCGCACTGATGCGACTGAATGTAATTTTCTATTCGCACTGGAAATTATCAACTCGCAAATGCGAGCAAAACAGTCGCACTGTCGAGCCCCGTGTGTGATCACTACTATTGGGAAATCTCCCCTAAATATCACGTAAATCCCAATAAATAATGCGTAAATTACCATTTATGCATTTTATGCAAGTTGAGATCACTAAATGGACCTGAGATGAAGGAGAACCTGTGTTTACTACAGAAAACACACACAAAATTGTCTGTGGCTCTCTGCCTCACTGCAAACACAGACTGTTTTCATGCCAGACATACCAGGCTGCTAGTGGACCATTTTTGCAAATAATGTAAATAATATATTTTATATCATAGTTAGAGCCTTGATTATTTTTCCCCTAATCCCCAAGACCTAAAAGAACAGCTATATAACATTTAAAAACAACTTCATAATATTTTTTTTGTGTGTTTACCATATGTGTGTGAAATTTATTTGGTCATATCAATTTTTCTACATTGATATGACACCACCACAGCATGCATATTCTTAAAGCTCAGGTTGTTTTGAAAAAAAAAAAAAAGATGTAAAATTGTACCTCAGTCTTTCAGTATGATTGAAAACCTGGTTCAACTTGAGTAAACCAGACATCTTTTTGATGTAGCCTATGGATTGCTTGTTAGCTCATTCCTTTTGGATTTATGAGACACATTGCCCATCCTGTTAGAAATCCATTGTATTTTTGTTCTGCTGACTTTTTTGCTCATGTTAAGTTGGTGAATAATTTCATCTTAATATGGGTAAGCTCGTGTTTCACGTTCAGATGATTGCCTGGAAGTGGAGCGATTCTAAAGCCTGGAATACACTGTACGATTTTGTAAACGTTCCTGTTTAATGCCAACTCACACTGTACGAGTAAATTGGCTGTGATGTGAGGCACAAACTCATGATTTTTGTACTCACACTGTACGGTCCGATCCACGGGTACGACCTGAGTGCTCACGCTGGCATTAAACAGGAACGTTTGCAAAATTGTACACTGTATTCCAGGCTTTAGAATCGCTCACTTCCAGGCAATCATCTGAAAGTGAAACATAAGCTTACCCAAATTAAGATAAAATTATTCACCAATTTAACATGTACAAAAAACAACAACAGTGGCTTACTGACAACATGCAACTACAGTGCACTCCTCTTTTATTTCTTTCAGGCCTAATACCCAGCACCATCCCAGTTTGAACAAAGACATCATCCTGCTACCCCATTCTGCATGGGATGAAGTTTGTAAACACAAAACAAAAAGAAAACTTCATGAGAATGGCTTAATTCTAAGCACCTTTGAGATTAGGAAAAGGTGGGACAACAGGACAGTCATTGCAGAGATTCGAGAGGCATTCCAAAACAAAATTCCAGAGGATGTCAGGTATTATATTATTTGAATTTTTGATACATCATGGATTGAAACTGGCCTTGCAATTGATTCATATTTCTTTCTATTTTTCTTTATTCTACTTTTATTATTTTCCCAGTGTTGAACTGTTGATGGCATGTGGCACCAAATTGGTGTCACCAAAACTGTGCGAGGGCCAGGAGTTGAATGGCTTCCTTATCCATAAAGTCTTTAAAGCAAAGGCGTTGTACATACGCCCAGGAAGGGATCCTCCATTTCAGGTAAGGGATTTAAAATGAATGCTTATCCAGATAGCATACAGTTGTCATTTTTGAGAATAACTCCAACATTTTGTATTTTTTGTTGTTTTAGTTTGACAGCACAGATTCAGATGACTGTGTGGAGATTAACACCACAACAGCATCCAACAGCTTCCAAGCTAGAGGCTATATGTGTACATGGTCCAAGGGAAACCAAATTTAAACTCAGCCTCCTGCCACCCCACATGCATCCAGAGACACCACCTCGACATCTACACTGCTCTCTGCACCACAAGCATAGAGTGACATTGCGACTGAAGCTGAACCACCAGAAGCACCCAGTGCTTGTGGTGGTGCAGGGAATGGGGTTGCAACCAGTGCTTGTGATGTTGCAGGGAGCACTGACCACTATGCTGCCTACCTGTCCATCATGGGTTCAACCTCAGACCTCTCTTCTGATGAAGAGGATCTTAACCAGGCTATAATGGCTAGTCTTGAGAGTCATGCGTATGCAGCCCATGAATCAAATATTGTATAATTAGTTAGTTCATGAACATTTATGCTAGAAGCTAGATGCTTCAGATGGTTAAGAGATGCAAATTTGTAATTGTTATATATCTAAATAACCGTGCCATTGACAGCTTGTTTTTGACGAGGGCAAGACCTGATCAATGATCCTTGATCTCAGTCTTTTTCATTCTACATAATAAATAATTTTTACATCAAACACTACTTTCTGTTCTGATAAATGTTATAGTTAGCCACAGTGTTACATTCTACTAACACTGAAGATCCAGTGGCTATGTTTGAAGAAACCAACTTTGATTGTTTTATCACATTTTATGCAGAAAACTAGATAATTGCAACACTTTATTGATATTTATTTCTTCTCTATTTCACTCAACAGGGTATCTGAACAAACAAACACAGAATCAACACAAGAAGTCCTCCTCAGTCTTGCATCTCAAATTGATGCCACCCAGAGATGCAGATTCAACATCAACAGGTCCTCAGTGCTGGATGGTGCTCTTCGGGGCTTCAAGAGGCTGTCCTACAATCCCAAATATCAGATGAATATCAAGTTCTCTGATGACTTGGGACTGAGTGAAGAGGCTGTGGACCTTGGTGGCCTGAGAAGGGAATTCCTGCGGTTGCTTATAGAAGCCCTTGCAGTGTCACCAATGTTTGAGGGGAGGGCAGGGAGATTGAACCTAGCATTGGACAGCACAGGTACATGATAAAAACGCATGCTGTATTTTGGGAACTCTGTATGCTTATTGTTCTTTGAATCTTTTTTCATTTTTATGTTCACATCTTATGACATTTTTTGCAGTCTAACTACTCCATCTACTAATTATGAGTAGCTTCTTCTGCACATTACTGTTTGTGTTTAACTTTTAAGCAAGTGTTGTGTGGCCTTGTTAATGTTGTTAATGCTGACTAAGAAAATGTAGCAGGCCTAAAAATAAACTGATACCATGATTACCATCATCACTCAATGGATCTATTGTATGTTCAATCCTGTCCATAACTGCTGCATTCACAGTGAAGGTGTTTTCCGAAACAACAACATTGTTCTCAGTCTCTAACTCAGGAGGGTTGTCTTCATTAATTCCAAAGGCATCATGTCTATCAAAAATGTCCTGAGTAGCACCAGCTCCAGCAGACTGGAGAACACTCTTTGCCACAGGTGTAGAGGTGTCTGTCCTCCCTCTGTAGACAATCCACGGTTGGTCCACTGATTTCAGAACTCTGCAGCTGCCCTTTGAAATTTTGGCAAGTAGATGTAATGGAGACAAAACAGATGTTGTTCATCTGTTGAATCCAATATGCCTACATTTTCCATGAAAATGAAGAGGTTGCTGAAGTGGAATGATACAACTCTGTTAAGCTCAGCCCATAAACGTTCTATTCTCTGATAATGGACACTGCGACCAGTAATGACACTGCCTCTGTTCAGCCCTCGTCTCTCCAACATATATATGGCAACCCCTGTGTTCTCCATGCCGTGGTCAGAGTGTACCCTTAGAGGGAGATCGAAAGTCTGTACTCCAGTACAGAACAGTCCCAGGACACTTGAGGCCCTGTTGTTGTTGAGACACTGTAAGTATATGATAGTTCGACTAAAGCCATCCACACGTCCATGGAAGACCATTCGCCACCTTACCAGTTTATGGTTTCCATCTATGTGCCTGTGGGGAGAAAAATAGCAAATAATTACTTAAGTGTAGCCCTGAGATTGAGACTGGTCAGGTATTATAAACCACTTAAATTAACTAAGACAACACACTGTAGGCTAAGTAACAAAGCATCAAATTAGATGTGTGAAACTGGTAGGATGTAATGAACTACACTCCAAATATAGATAGATAGATATACTTTATTGATCCCTTATTGATCCCAAGCTGGGAAATTACAGAAGAAAAATACAGAATAACATGAGGAGAGGGGAGGAGAAAAAGCAACCCCTACACTATGCTCCTGTGGTGAGTACAGTGTGGGAACATAAAAAAACACCTCAGCAACATAAGCACATAATAAGTACACTTTACAACATGGAAAACTCAGGAAATATGAGGTACATTGAGTATTTCCACCTACCATATGATTTTGTTCAACTAAATTTTTAAAACTAAAGTGGCATCAGTAGGCCTAACTTTGAGTACCACCATTACTGCTACTAATACTGTAATAATATTACTTTTCCCCATAATACAACTAATTACTTACAGTAACTCTTCCATAAAACATCTTGTTAGCCTACTTTTTCTGGATGATTGCACCTACATTAGGCTACTAGTTTTTGTATGCATGTTGACCTGCAGTAAGCAAGCTTGAAAGAATGACACACTTTTCAAATATGACAGTTTATTAATATCCTCTGATGGTTCATTTCCTGGACAAACAGTAAGGATTGGGTATTTATGAGAGTTTAAGGAGTAATGGGAAACTAATATAATGAGCTGTGTTACAAATTACTTTTCTCACGAGTAAACTGGCTAATATTACTTAGTTAGAAATTAGTGACAAGTACTGAGTAATAAATAAAATGCAACCAAAATACTCACCACACAATTGATTGGGAGTTTGAACATTATATATTCTTCGCCGAACTGCACGGCAACGACGAAGGGCCCGTCCTGTAGGATCAAGTTCTTGCAGGCAATGTCTTAGACGCCACCGCGTGATGTAAGGCTTCCATGTATATATCTTTCTCCAGCATTTGGGGTTGTTTGAAGAATGTCTCGGACGATATCATCCAAGACGTCAGCAGACATTGTTGTGTAGGCCAGTGATCCAATTTGAAGATTTTGTCTGTGGCTGTACAATGTCCTCCTACTGATATCAAAGCATAAAGCTATTCTTTGCCAGCTCATTCCCAAGGATAAACAGTAGGTAATTTGTTCAGGTAGAATATTGTATTCTGGGCAACCAGGACGGCCAGTTATTATTGTTGGTGGGCCTCTTGAAGTCAACATTTCAGTGCAGTGTAGTGATCTTGAGTTTTGAAATGAATTTATGATGGAACAAAAACATAAATGTAGGGCCTCCAGTGTTACAAAGCTCTCTTGATTGACACCTCCTTCAAACCGCTGGCTAAAGAACAAAATTGTCCGTGCATATCCATTAAGCTCAAAGAATAACCGATCCAAAATCATGCTGTCATATCCACCTCTGTCAGTTTCCCTTGCAGTGTGCTGAAGGCACCTCATTGCATTAGTGAAAAAAAACCTAATAATCTCCTCATTACCATTTACTGCTAACAAAAAGTTGCTTTGAAAAAGAAGGTAAATTAGTGGAAAAATAATATTTGCAACTGCAGCTACTTACAAAATTATAAAGTTGTACTTATAAAGCTGCCTTCTTGATTTCAGTTCTCCCACACAGCTTCCATTTAGCTAGCAGTAAGCTCCCAGAGCTGTGTACCAATCAAGGAATGAAGCTTTATACTATTTCCTATTTAAACAAACCAACTTCCTGTTTTAGTAATTTTGAGTATATTAGTGTATGTGAGTGTATGATAGTAAGTGTGTGTAACTATAGTAGTAAGTGTGTGTGACTATAGTAATGTTTGTGAGAGAGTATGATAGTATGTGTGTGTGACTATAGTAGTGTTTGTAAGAGAGAATGTAACATGTAAGAGCAAATATGAATTATTTCCTAAACGGCCTCTCATAGAGATGTGCTCTCTCTTACTAACTCTTGTCAATACTGCAGCGTTCTGGACCAGCTGGAGGCTCTTTAGAGAGTTTTTTGGACATCCTGACAAGAGAGAGTTACAGTAGTCTAGCCTAGAAGTAATAAATGCGTGGACCAGTTTCTCAGCATCACTCTGAGAGGGGATATTCCTGATCTTAGCTATACTGCACAGGTGAAAGAAGGCAGTCTTAGTCACATGCTTTATGTGGGAGCTGAAGGAAAGATCCTGGTCAAAAATGACTCCAAGGTTCTGTGCGGTTGTACTTGGGCTAGACTATTCTTGAATAATCTTTTACAAACCTCTGGTAGTAAAACCAGAGAACCCTAGGAAGGATTGGAGCTCCTTTAAATTCTGTAGTATCGGCCAGGTTTTCAAAGCGTGAACCTTTTCAGGGTCAGTCCTCACTCCATCGCAGGATACAATGTGCCAAGTAACGTACTGAAGTCTGAAAGATCTTGCATTTATCTGGTCAGTTTCAAGCCATATCCCTGGAGACGGCTGAGCACGTGAATGAGCCTAGTCTCATGTTCCTCAAGAATGTCCGAGAACACCATTAGGTCATCGAGAAAAAGTATATAGTCCACACATAGGCGCACATCACCATTCTTTTTCCTCACCACCACTATCGGTGATGAAAATGGGGATGCAGATTCTCGGATTACGCTGGCGTCAAGAAGGGTTTGAAGGTGCTTTTCGACTGCTTCATAATCTCGAGGATGAATTGGATGTGGTCTCTGTTTGATTGGGGTCTCATCCTTCAGCTTGATGTGGTGCTGGATTTTGGTCACATGGCCAAAGTCAAGATCATGTTGGGCAAAGACGTGAGAGAAGATACTGAGCTTCATTGTGATTATTTCTTTCCACTCCTCAGGAAGAGAAGGGCCGAAATCAAAGCTTTTCCCAGGACGCTTTGCCTCTGCTTAGTGAGTAGAGCGCTCAACAACGTGCTTCCGATCCTCCTTATCAACTACATGGTGGTTCTTGATGACAGCATCTAATACAGTCAGATCTGCAATAATGCAGTTGGTAAGTAGAACGATGTCACATTCAGTTTCATTTCTAAGGAGGACTGGCAGCCTGTTAGAGCCACACTCTGGCAAGGAAATGAGACAACAGTCTACAAACACACCACCTGGCATGGTGGATCTGAATGGTTACTCTAATAGGCCTTGTTTCTCTGTGTTGGCTGAGCTGACACACATACAGCCTTCAAGCAGCACTTTTTGTTTTGCTGGAAGAACTTCCTGTTCTTTCCCTCTAAGCTTTACAAAACCAAGCTTTCCACTTGTTGCTTGTTTTCTCCTCAGTTGTAGTGTACAAAGGACATGGCTGTAGCCAGGGCAAGGTGTGCTATTGGAAAATGAAGACTCATCACAATACTGATCAAAGAGAGGGTCTAAAGTGTTGGTGCCGATTAACAATGGGACACCACTATTTGACCGGAGATTGGGAACAATTAAAGCCAAGGTTGAAATTTCAGGCTCAGACTCAAGAAGGGCTTTCAGGAACTTGAGGTCAACCTCCACATATCCCAGGTAAGGAACAGGTTGGCCATTTGCTCCTTCTACTTCGAGGACATTGCTGATGGGTCTGATAGGATGCTCAGACAGAAGGGTCTCATAAAAGGACTTGGCCACCATGGCGACCTGTGACCTGGTGTTAAAGTAAACAACTGCAATCCACCCCACCCACAAGATGTTACGGCAATTTTCTTTCTTGTGTGACTCTGTGGAAGTGAATTGCAGGGTTTGATTCACCTGTAGATGGGATACATGATGGTTGCTTGGCTTCCATTTGCCCCTCAATGGAAGCCTGTTCTAGTTAAACTGGGGAGTGAGAGGTGAGCCATTCTGGGCTTCCCAAGCACGCTGTTTCTCTCTGAGCTCTGCTTTCTTGGCCTACACAGGAGTGGGATTAGGCAGATTATTGCATGTGGATGCAATATGGCCATCCTCACCACATCTAAAGCAATACCCTGGCTTTGGTTTCACCATAGCTGTCATTTGCCGAAGCTGTCCTCTTGGCTGGGTATTTTTAGTCTTTTGTTTCTGCTTTGTACTTTCTGTTGCTTTCTTTTTTCCAGGCTTCTCTGAACTGCATGCACTGAGTTTTGCCACCTGAACCTGAAGTTCAGCAATCTGCTTCTGGATGTCTTTGGTCATGGCTAAGGAAGCTTGTTCTGATTCGTGTGGCACACTAATGTCCTCTGTGTAGAACATATGTGCAGCCCGTATATTTGACATGGCTTTCAGCTTGGTAAAACCAAGGTGCTGTTTCATTCTGCTAGCTTCGTTAGCCTGTTTGTTTTCCTCTGTTCGCAGTAAGAGAAGAAGCTCGGCAAATGATGGTGGCTTACTCTTGAGCTGTTCAAGCTGAAGACTGGTGATTAGAAAACTATTCCAACATCCACGACAGAATTGCTTGAGAAGTTGTTTGTCAGCATCATGAGAAGAGATTCCTCCATTAGTGACCACATATCTGCAGGTAATCTGATGCTTTCTCTCCAGCGTTCTGGTTGTTGTTCAAGAATCATGCGAAAAGGTCATCCCCATCTTCGACAGTGGCATAAGCAGAATCTAGTAAGATCAAGTACTCTTTTGGTGAGGCTTGAGGCCCTAATGACTTGATTATGTTTGCAGCTGGGGGTGAAAGACTTTCAACAATTTTCCTTACCACTTGGGAGTCAGGGACTGATGGATCATTCAAGCAGAACTCCAAACTGTTGCGCCACGTTTTGTAGTCGACCTCAAAGGTTGGCTGAGGAAGTTGCCCAGGTGAGATGAAATTTCACTGCTCTTCACAGTGTTCAACCACAAGATGCTGCACTTCCGGTGTGCTGAGTTGATCTGAAGGTAAGTGGAAAGGGGTGGTTCCTTCTCCTCTTGGAGAGAGAAGATCTCTTACTGCAATACCAGTCTGGGGTCTGTAGGAGGTCTGACTCACCTCAGGGGGGCACTGACAAATCTAGGGGCAGTAGCTCCAATATCACTTTGTGTAAGGGGTGGATCAGTTCCCACAGGGTTTTCACTGATCTCAACTGAGGTCTCAGTTCTAATGGATTCACTCATCCTAGCCAGCTCCTCACAGAGGATATCTCCAAACTCCCTGTCGTTCAACTTGGCTAAGTCTCTAAACCCAGAAAGGTAAGTATTTGTTGTACTGGTGCCTACATCACTAGTGTACACGCTAGCGAGACTCTGAACATGGTGAATAACCTCAGGTTTGGTAGCTCATGGTCTTCGGTAAGGTAAGACACTGCTTTTACAGCACTGCCATACTCAAACTCTGCAATTGCCTGAGTTACAAGATCTGTGGTAGGTACTTTGATTATTATAGAGAAAGACCCATATTGCTTAAGAAATTCAAAAATCTAATTGTCAATCTCAGTATTGCTTATCCCACTAACTAAAACAGCATTTGGGATCTTGACACCCTCTGTTACAATGATATCCATTTTAAACCTAGGTAAAACTGAGTTGTCAATGAATATGAAAATGAGATGAACCAATACAACCAAAATACCTCAAAAAATAAATTTTCTACCAACTACACTCAAATACTCAAAAGGTGTCAATTTAATCTGATTATTAATGGGAATGTATGACATGAATCTCTCCCTCCTGGCTGGCTCGCCAAGTTTTACTGTGTAACCCACCTGGCAGGTAAGTAACACTGGACCAGAATTCTCTAGATTTGCAGGGAAGTGATGGAGAATAGGATTGGACACCAATTAATTAAGAGAAAAACATAGAGGTACGTAATATCACTGTATTAACAGATACAAAAATAAAACACTTTTACAAATATGGCCGGTTTTCAGTTTGTTTTCTTTTAGAGTGTCTTTTTAAATTGGGTGCACCCTTTAAAAAAAATAGAATGTCTTGTTGTGTGCTGATAGGGACAATTTGGATATTGGCAATAATTGGTAATAATTATGGGAAATTATTATCAATATCTAAGAATGTCTACTATGAGCAGTGAATTTCGGGGCACCACCCTGTTACCAGGGACCAATGTCCAAATTAGCGAAATCCAGGTACAGTCTCAGGGTTAATAAGAATGAGGGACTTCGAGCACTGACTGTTATAAATCCAGCAATCGTCACAATTACAACCACAATAATCATAAACAATGACGTATTGAATTATAACTGGATTTATTTGTAGTAATAATTATTCAAAATAACATTACTCAAGACAAACGACTGTTATGTGTGTGGGAAGAGAGAGAGAGGGAGAGTGTGTATGTGCGAGTGTGTGTGTGTGTGTGTGTGAGAGAGAGAGAGAGAGCAGTCAAGATGGCCGCAGCGTCACGTCGTTAATAGCCAAGATGGCGACGGAGTGACGTCGACTACGCACCCGTCAGAGCCAAGATGGCGACTGATCGCAACGTGTGAGTGGCGTGAACAAAGAGAGAGAGAGTGAGGCCCTTGGGTTTGGTTGCTGAGGTTACAGTAACCAGAGTAACAAATCCGGGATCACGCAATCACAATCAGGGCAACGTGTAGGATGTGTGAGGTGTGTGTGAGAGGGAGGAAAGAGAGGAAGAAAGAGATCACAGGAAGGCGTCACCACAGTTGACAATTACAATATCGCTACACAATAGAAGAGCCCACGAACGGAGTTCACTGGTCTGATATTGGACTTTTAACCAATGATTTGCTTTATCACTGATCACGGTGACGGCCGAAACAAAAATCTACAGCACCAATCAAGTTTCACAACTTATCGGGTGTAGGGAAGAGAACAAAATAAACAAAGCAAAGCAAACAAACATAAAATAAAGTACACGCTATTCTAATTCTCTCTGCCCAGACAGAAGCCTCTTACTTTGGTTGCTCCGCTCCTCCGGACTGAGGGAGAACGAGGGAGAGAGAGAGATCCGCTCCGAGTGTCCGCAGCGCGTTCCTCGGCTCGGTCGAGCGGTCCGGGTCTCGCTCCAAGACCACCGTGACGTGATGGGCTCCTCGCTGGCAGCGGGGAGATCCCGAGGGAAAAGTGTCCTGTTGCTTAGGAGGAAGCAGTTCATCTTGTGACGGTGTACTTATTAAGGTGGTGCAAAAATCATTCTGAGAAAAGCACTAGAGCGTGTAAAATAACTCACTATGCAACTTCCTACCAGAAGATGGGACAGGTACAATATACGATAATTAGCTGCTACCAACGTTTTTTTTTCTTACAAGTGAACACTAATAAACTATCTTAGCTTTAAGCAGCACAAACAGTCTGTAACAGTTGTCATAACTAGTAAAACCAGTCTCTTTACATCTTTCTCGGAAAACTTAACTCTTTGAAACAGTCCTTTAACTCTGAAACTGTCCATGAATTCTTCTGCTCACTGAGCCATCCACTCACCCAACCTGACCGGTGGTCTCCGCTGGCAATTTGGCCTTTGAGGGCGTTGGTCCTGCCGATGTCTCACCGCCACACCACCCCTGCCATCTGGAGCATCCTCAGGAACAGGAGAGTCCAGGCAAGGAGAGGAGGGGGGCTGTGTAGCTGCAGCTGAGGGGACGTCCACTGCTGCTTCCGATGGGCCGGAGCTGGAGGCTCCCTCAGCATCGGCGGTAAAGAACAGTTGTGACAGATCCAGGGCAGGGTCCACAGGGTCTGCGTCCAAGGCAGGAGGTGGCACCTCCACTGGCGTCCAGTTCTGGGCCTGCTGGGTGACCCAGGCATTGTCCAGAGGATCACGTGAGCGATAGGGCTTCAGCTGGTCATGATGAACCACTTTCACTTTGGTCTTGGGAGTCTTCTGAATGCGATACACCAGATCATCTAACTGGCCCAAGATGAAGAACGGTCCTCCGTACGATGGGAGGAACTTTGTTCTTGACTTTTCTTGTGCCTTTGATGAGGTACCACACAGCATCGCCAACCTGATACTGTGTGCGGCAGCAGTTCTTGTCATATTGTCTCTTGGCCCGCTTCACAGACTCACCAAGAGCTTCTCTGGCAATCTGATGGGCCAGCTCCAGGCGCTCTCTGAGGTGCTGGACATACTCAGGGGCAGGGGGAGTTTCATCAGGGTCCAGCGGCAGACCAGTTACCAAGTCCACTGGCTCACTCACCTCCCTGCCAAACATCATGAAGTTGGGAGTAAAACCAGTCACGCTGTGCTTTGTTGCCCTGTATGCCATAACTGCATAGGGGATCATGAGGTCCCAATCCCAATGACAACACTCCGCTGTAGTAGCCAGGATCTTCTGCAGTGTGGCATTGAAACGTTCAACTTGGCCGTCAGACTGAGGTCGGAAAGGTGTAGTGTGCGTTTTGCTGATACCAAACAGTGTGCACATTTTCTGGAACACTTCGGACTCAAAGTTCCGTCCTTGATCGCTGTGCAGCGACTGTGGTGCCCCATAATGACTCACCCACTGTGAGGCAAGCACTTCAGCCACAGTTACAGCCTTGTCATTGGGTAGAGGAAAGGCCTCCACCCATTTGGTGAAATAGTCCTGGATGACGAGCACATATATGTTGTGGTGCTCTGTTTCGTTCAGCAGGCCCATAATATCCAGTGCAATGCGCTCCATTGGGGCTCCCACTTGAACTGTGCCCATAGGTGCTTGTGGCGTTTTGAGGGGCCTGGCCTTGGACGCACAGCTGGTACAGGTGCTACACCAGAGGGCGACGTCCTCTCTCATCCGGTAGCAGAAGTATCGGGTCTGCAGCTGGCCTACAGTGCGTTCCACCCCAAAATGCCCACCAACATGTCCTTCATGCAGCTGCTTCATGACATCAGGCCAGAAGACACGAGGCAACACCACTTGAGGGTAAAACTGGGTGTCATTGAGGCAGTAATATCGTCTCACTAATATTCCATTCTGGATGTAGAGCCGTTTTGTTATGAATAAGTTATAATTTGATGCTATATTTAAGCTATGATTTGATATTATATGCATTATTTAGTAATGTTTCAATTGACTGTGATTTGACATCATGTATGCACTGTTTTGTTACAGATAGATGATCTGACACTGTGTGCTCTGTCCTGTGCTTGAACGCACATAACCTGATGAGTGTCCCTACGACACCAGATAGCGGTGACTCTCACCTGATAAGCAAGTACAAGATGTAACTGTAGTGTCTTCTCTCTCTGTCAGCTAGGTCTGTTGCAATAGATACACGCCTGACTCACAGCAGATTCACACACATACTTAACACATATTCTGCACACACATCATAAACCAAGAGTGGACAGCATCATCTGACTCATCATACTCTATCATAAAGTCTAACCTCTGCAAGATACTGTGTATGTGAATTGTTTTTCTCAAAGCTGTGTTCGTTTTGGCTGAGATCCTGACTGAGCTCCGTCACTACGCACCCAGCGCTGCTGTACTTTACCTGTGACCTGAATAAATTCTTCGTCTGGGAACTGAAGATTTCTCCGGTTTGTTCTTGGGCTTCCAATAAAAGAACCGAATCTTACAGTTTCCACTGACTCCAATATGTTTTTGTGGCTGGGCTGTGTGGTGAAACTGTCACCCATGGAGGGCGCTCCTCACTGGCCTCCATCCATGCTCTGATAGGGGCGATATCAGGGTCAGCTTCCTGGGCCTGACGCAGCTCCTCTAATGACCAGCCACCAAACAGCTCGGTTTCAGTCTCAATAGTCCTAGTCACATATATTTTTGCTGGGGAGTTTAGCCTCTCAGTGTCAGTGGGTGAAGCCTTGTCTACCCCCACTAGACTCACAGCAGCAGAATCAGAGCTTGGCCTCTCAGTATCAGCAGGTGGCGCCTCATCTACCCCCACTAGACTCTGCACCACCTGGCTGACATCAGAGACCAACTCACCCTGTATGGCCTGAATACTGAAGGTCGCAGGAGGGGGAGGGGGTGTTTGCAGCTTACATGAATAGGATTGGTGGCAAGGCCGCCTGGACAGACTGTCCGCATTACTGTGCAGCCGACCTGGGTGGTGAATGATCTCAAAGTTGTACTCACCGAGTCTCTCGAGCCACCTAGCAAGCTGTCTTTCAGGCTCCTTCATCTTTGTTAACCACCGAAGACTGCTGTGGTCTGTACGAACCACAAAGGGGCGCCTCAGGAGGTACTGCCGGAAGTGCGACGTGAACTCCACCACAGCTAGAAGCTCCCGCCTTGTAGTGCAATAGTTCTGTTCAGTTTTAGACAATGCATGACTGCCATAGGCCAGCACACGCTCCCGGCCTTGCTGTATTTGAGTGAGGATGGCGCCAATGCCCACGTCACTTGCATCAGTGTCCAATATCATGTCACCCTGGTCAAGCGGGTAACCCAAGACTGGTGCAGTGGTTAGCAGGTGCTTGAGTTTGTTGAATGCTGCCTCACACTGCTCAGTCCACTGAAACAGAGCATACTTCTTGGTCAGGGCGTGGAGCGGCTCGGCTACAGTGGCAAAGTCTTTCACAAATCGCCGATAGTATGATGCAAGACCAATGAAACAACGGACCTCCTGAACCGGTGTGGGTGTTGGCCACTCCTGCACCTTTTGAACTTTGCTGGGGTCGGTGGCCACACCGCCCTCTGAGACGATGTGGCCTAAGTAAGCAACTTGGCGGCGGAAGAGACAGCATTTGACAGGCTTGAGTTTCAGGTTGGCTTGATGGAGCCTGTCAAACACCAGGCCCAGCTTCTTTAACTTCTCTGGCACGTCCCGGCCCAGCCGTCGCCGCCTGTCGTCCAGATAGACCAGACAAGTCTCCCACTGCATGCCAGCCAGAGCACGATCCATTAGTCGCTGGAATGTTGCCGGAGCGTTACACAGTCCAAAGGGCATAACATTCCACTCAAACAGTCCATTTCTGGTGCAGAAGGCAGCTGCTTTGCGTGCTCTGGGGGTTAGTTCGACTTGCCAGTAGCCAGATGCAAGGTCCAGCGTGCTGAACCACTTGGCAGTAGAGAGAGTGTCCAATGTGTCTTGGATGCGCGGTAATGGATACGCATCCTTAATAGTACAGTCATTCAGGGTCCTATAGTCTATGCAGAGGCGGTACATTCCATCCTTTTTGCGTACCATGACTATAGGCGACGCCCAACTGCTGTGGCCACTGCACGCCAGACCCGCCTCCAGGCTCTGTTGAATCTGCTGGTCAGCACTCTGTTGTTTATCCCACGCCATCCTGCGTGGTGGCTGCTTGACTGGGGCGCCTGGACGGGTCACAATGTCATGCTGCACAAGGCTGGTGCGGCCAAGATCATTGGGGCCCGTAGAGAATACACTGCCATAGGTGGACAGTAGCTGTGCTAGCTGAAGTTGTTCCTCCGCATTAAGCTCAGTAGAACTCTGGGCATAGAGTTCCTGCAGGTGCTGGGGAATGATGGGGGAGCTTCTGACAGTCTTTTCATTTTGTGCTGTGGTCGCTGAAGGCAGTACTCTAACAGGTTGAAGGACCCCGGCAATGGCCCCCTTTTTGATGGTTACGGCCATGTTCCCAGGATTGAAGATACGAAGGTGCACAACTCTAAGGGGCCAGGCTTCCACCACTGCACAAGCCACCAGCACCTTGTGTTTCTCCACAAAACCTTTGGTGGGGCTTAGTAACACCTCTCCTTTGACCGGGCTCCTAAAGTGGGTATTGCCTGGTACCACATACTCCTCTCCGGCGCCCAGCAGAACAGTCCTCGCCACTCTCACTGCCAGTGTCCTCGGTTTGCTTTGTGATTGGAAGTATGGTACTTCCTCCCCAAACAACACTATACGATGGTTTCCAAAATCAAGGTGTGCGTGGGCTTGAACGAGGAATGGATGGCCAAGGAGCACTTCATCACCTACTATATCAGCAACCAGGAAATGCACGCTCACCTGCCGGTTGTTAATCTGGACAAGGACATTTGCTTCGCCGAGGACAGGTATATCACCAGGGCCAACACCAAGCAGAGTCTTTACCAGAGATGGTTGAAGGGAGGGGCGAACATCTGGGTGAATAGCATTGTAGTGATGTAAAGGCAGCACACTTTTCCTCCCCCACTATCCAAAACAGCACACACTTCTAGTTCATGTATTAGCATGTAAATGCTCATTTCCTGCCCTTGGGGTTTAAGGTGGAGTACAGCAGCCTCCGGGATTTCAGGGGGGCTGGTGAAGTTTGGGCTTTGAGGGTCTTCTTTGGTGAGGGGCAGTTCCTCTTCATGTGGCCAAGGCCTGAGCAGTTGTGGCAACGTACTTCCTCCCACTGAATTTCTCCACACCCCTTCCCTCTGCGTGTCGAGTGATTAGGGCTATGTGACTGAGACTGAGGCCTCCAGCTGGCTACTGGAGGTGCAGTGGCTGGCTCTGGTTCCTTCACCTCGATGCCTTGTCTGATCACAGCCGCTCTGGGTCTCCGTTCAGCCATATTGCGTGCCCCTGCATGAGACTGGTCACATATGATGCAGCTCACTTGGTGGTCTCGTGGCGGCGAGCAATATCATAGGCTTGGGCTAGTGTGCGGGGCCGCTGCTCTAATGTTCTCTGTACAATCTCTGCATCACCCACGGCGTTAGTGAAGACTTCAACGCCTATGGCATCCTGTTCAGTGTCTGATCTGTCACTGTAAGCTATAGACACTTTGCCATATATGTCATCTCTCAAAACATGAAGAGCCTCACCCACTTGGCGGACATGCTGCCTCAGTTCAATAACCACTGCAGCTGCACTTTCCGAAGAGGGGCCATATGCAGTTTCCATTTCCTCCACCAGGCGGCAATAAACCCACCGTGAAGACCGAGGGTTCCTGTGAATGATGGTTCCTGCAGCTCCCACCAGGCAAAAATTCAACTGGACCACCATTGTCCTCTCTGACCAACGATTAGCCTTCGCACAGCTCTCAAATCTGTGTAGGAACTCGTTCCACGGAGTGGTGCTGTCGTACTGACCAGGACGTAAGGTGGGGACTCTCTCTCGGTGATCATAATCATCCTCACTCTCAGAAGAAGGCTGATGTGTGCTAGGGAGCTGCTGGGGATGTGATTTGGGCTGGGCATTTTTGGTGGAAGGGCCCTTTAGTTGTACAGTTTCTTCCGGTGGGTTATGGCTGGGGGTGTGCAGCCCGGTGATGAGGGACAGGGGTGCTTTGGGTGAAACTGTTTTGGTGCACGGGGGAGAATGGATTGGTGTGGGGAGATACAAAAGTGGCAGAAGGGGGGAAATTTGCATAATGTTGCTTTAATGGCTGGTTGTCGATTTGTGGACTCTGCATGGGGAAACATGGGCAGTGGTTTTGTACATTATCCACACCGTCGTGGGAGTAGCGGCTAGCCTCACTGCATTTACGAAAGGGGTTGGTGCTCGACCAGTTGAGCTGTGGGGGCCCATGCTGTGACTCAGTCTCTCCCTGCCATATTTTAACTGGCTCCTCTTCACAGAGAAAGGGGTTAGCATGCCTTGCTCACACTCTGTCTGTACTTCTATTATGTTCTCGTTAGCTGCTGTTAGCATCATGAACGGATTCGAGTGGCTAGTCACTTGTTCACACACATCTGCAACAGCCGGGAATTGGCCGTGGGCCACCATGTTAGTTGCTAGGCCGTTTACAGTAAACAGTGAACTTTAGCTTAGCTTAACTGTCCAGTTTATTTTCCACCGTTTTCCCGCTCACCACTGCTCTTTTCTGGAAAGTCCCTTCGTGGTCGCCAGTGTTAACCTTTCCTGTCTAGCTCGTCCTGACCATAGTTGGGGGCACAGGGGAGATCACCTCCAGGGCCGACGTTGTCTGGGTTAACTCCCTCGTAGCAGTGAAGAAAACAGGACGTGGCTCTAGTTCCGAACAGCAGCTTTATTTTTGCTATGAGCACAGCAGTATATACTTTTCCCTCTCTTCTTCAGTTATTCTCTCACACTCACATCCGAAAACTGCCGCTCTCTCTCTCTCTCGACCACACACACCATACGCACACACACGTCACACCCTGCTCTCTCTCTCTTAAAGGGATACACACTAATCTCATAACATTACTATTTGCTCGGTAAAATAGTAAATAAATATTATATAAACGTTAAAGTTAGTAGATTAGAGTTAATGTTCGCTAAAGTACTTTAACTATGGTCTTCCGACTCACTAGCTATGTAACATATGTTAGCTTGTCAGTTAACGTTAGCTAGGTTGGTCTCTTAGCTGCCTGTTGTCCCATTGTTGACACATTAAAAATAGCACATGGGAAAACTGACCATATATGGGAATATAAAGAAGTATTTAGTTACTTTCTCGTTTGAGATGTTTTTTAAAACGTATAAACAGCGAAAATATGGCTTTGTTTCACCGGAGCAGACAGGTACAGAATATGCAGCCACAGCTAAATAACACAAAGGCATTGAACAAGACAAAAAAAGACGTCAGTGGTGTAAAGGAACATCACTCATTTTTACTGAATATCCGACTAGCATCAGAGCAGATCATGACGTTATATTGTGTGAAATGTAGTGAACTCTGCTGGAAACGCACGCTCAACCTGCAGCAACGCCTGTCTGTGTTTCCTACTTTTTCATCAAACGACAGGAAAGCATGAAGACACAGTGAAACATACTGTATCCTGCTGTTTTTTTTTTCTTGTAAAAGGCCTGGTTTAGGAGGAAGAAATGTAGAGTAAGATAACATAAGATGCACTTTATTAATCCCCAAAGCGAAATTTAATAAATCCATCACCAAATACTTATTATTAATATTAACCGCCTGTTAAGTCTGAGTCACGCCGGGTTCAAATCAATGATGGCGGAACCGTGAATCTGTTCACTGAAACTTAATTTTTTTCCACCGATACAATACAAAGTTGTGCGCTGTGAAAGTGAAATTTAAGCGAGAGTCTCAGTCTTCTTGTTTACATCAAATTTGAAGCGCTTCTCTAACAACCTGTTCGTAGCAGTAAGTAAACACCTCGGTGTACATTTAAAAAGGCACCTATGTTGTCTGTGGAAAAATGCGGTTTTGTGAGATGTAAATAAGCTAAACAGTGTAAGATCTGTTCTCTGGGACACAGCACTGTCTGTGGCATGGGGGCTGGGACTTTTGACTCGTGTATTTTCAACTGTGGCCTGCTAGAACCGTTTCTCCAGGATCTCCACCCCTACATTTAACATGCGGATTGTCCTAATTGAAGACTGTTCTGAGATTATATTTATTTATTAAAATTTTATTTTCAATTTTTTTTTTTTTTTAAATATTTTTCTTTGCATCCTATGCAGTATTTGTTTTTTTCAGATAATCGTTCATTACTCATAATTGAGGTAAAAAGTTCAATTAATCTTGAATTTTGCCATAATCTGATGCAGTTTAGGGATGAAAAATAAGGGAGAAGAAGGTGAAAGAGACAACATTGGTGTAACCCTAATATAATGCAATTCATTTTAAGTAACCTGGAACACTTTTTTTGCAATAAAAATAAACCTGGTGCAGTTTTAAATGTTATTTAATATATAATAGTCTGTGTTCAATAAAGCCATTAGTTAATGTTTTATGTGTACATCCAATTAGATTTCAATTCAAATGTGAAAATATTTGTTGGCTAAAATTACTGTAACTGTTTTCATGTGAACATCTACCCATGCAAAAGTTCCTAGACGGCTATACCATATGACACCCCAGAAGCCAATCCATTACACCTCAGTGCAGGTACCATATGGAATACGATGATTTTTGCACATTATACTTTTTTTTTTTGAATAATGGAATGAACAGCTTTTGGACACTACAGTTGACTCCTTAGAAGCCTGCGTAGCCATTACTCTTCAAAGCTTACTTGTTTTAATGGGATTGTCATGCATTCTTTTTTTTTTTCTTTTTTTCACTTGCTGTCACTATGACACTTAATTGTGGTATCTGTGAGTTCACAACTGCCTCAGTGTCTGCCTATTTAAAACATTGTAGGAACCATAGAAACATCAGTCGGGCAGTGTTTCCTTGTGGTTTTCAAGATTGTGGAAGAAGCTTTACCTCTTACAATTCCTTTAATGTGCACTTGACCAGAAATCACCATGAGGGGAAGAAACAGTCTTTTAATCATCACATATCTCTACAGTTGAAGTGTTCTTGGGAATTTTGTGGCAAAGAGTGTGGAAGCATAAAAGGTCTTGTAGCTCATCTCAAGTGTCATGTGAAAGAGGGTCTTGAAGTGACATGTCCTTATAGTGGATGTGGAAGGACTCTCATTTGTCAAGATGTCACAAGCAGTGTGATGTTACACATATTTGTCAAGGTCATATCAGTGAGACAGAGTGTGTACATACTGATTCTGTTAATGGACCAGGGTCATACATTGATGGTGAAATCCAACAAGATGATGGAGAGAGTCCACCAGGGCAGCAAGATAGAGACACTGACCCAGGGCCAGCCGAGGATAGATACATTGAAAACATGACTCTTTTTTTTCTTGGCTTACAAGCCAAGTATCTTGTCCCAGCATCTACAGTCTCAAAGATTGCAAGTGAAATGAGAGTGCTTCAGGACATCCAGCATGAGTTTACTATGGATTTGTTTTCAAGAGGTCTCCAAGAATATGGTGTACCTGATGAGGCTTTACAAAATCTAGGGCAACGTGTATATGAGCAAAGCCCAATGCAGAACACACTACATACAAATAATGGCAGTTTAACCACACACCACAGAAGACTTCTGTATTACAGGAAAGAGTTCAACTTAGTTGAACCTGTACAGATAAATTTAGGCCGTGATGACACCGGCAAGCAACAACATTTTCATTATGTTCCCATCTTACAAAGCTTAAAAGCTCTCTTGTCAAATGAAGGTGTACAGCATCAAGTGCTACATCCCGTACCTGCCAATGAGAACATGCTATGTGATATTGGAGATGGGCATGTCATCAAATCAAATGTTTTGTTTTCATCTGATCCACACGCTCTTCAGATCTTGTTGTTTCAAGATGTTTTTGAAGTTGCTAACCCCTTGGGGTCTGCCAGGCAAAAACATAAAGTTCTTGCAGTGTGCTACAGTCTAGCTAATGTCTATGCCCATAACAGATCCACTGTTGATTCTATCCAACTTGTATTACTTTGTTTGGAGAAGAACTGTAAATGGTTTGGACCTGAAACAGTTTTTGACACTTTGATGTCAGACTTGGGTGACCTGGAGTCAACAGGCATTTCTATTGAAGGGAAAACCTTCAGAGGCAGTATTGCCTGTGTCAAAGGAGACAATCTCGGGTCTCACTATCTTGGAGGATTTACTGAAAACTTTAGCAGTGCAGAATATTTTTGTAGGAACTGTAATGTTAGAAAAGAGGACTTTCAAAGAAATCATCTTTTTACAGCCACCGAGAGAACACCAGCTACTTACATTGAATCATTGCAGGAGTTGCAAAATAACCCAGATGTGCAAATGCATCAAGGCATCAAGTCAAACAGTGTTCTTAACAAGCTCACACATTTCCATGTTTGTGCACCAGGACTCCCACCCTGCCTTGCCCATGATTTATTTGAGGGCATAGTTGACTATGATTTGGCGATTTACTTGCAGTTCCTAGTAAAAACAAGGAAATGGTTCAGTTATCATGTACTAAACAGCAGGATTGTGACCTTCAAAGGAGAGAGTCAGAACAAGGCCAATGTTATACCTACCAGTGGGACAAAACTTGGTGGGCATGCAGCCCAAAATTGGTGGCTGCTTAGACATTTACCAATACTGTTACATGACAGAGTCAAAGACTCCAAGGATGAAGTCTGGCAACTCATACTGCTACTGAGGCAGGTGGTTGAGCTCGTGTGTGCTCCCACACTGTCAGAGTCACAGGTTGCATACATGAAGGTGCTCATTGAAGAGTACCTCTTCCTCTTCCCACTTACACAGCTGAGACCCAAACACCATTATCTTTTACATTATGCAGATCTCACGCTACAGTTTGGACCTTTAATTCGCACATGGACAATGAGATTCGAGAGCAAGCACAGCTTTTTTAAGAGGTGTATTCGAGCAAGTAAAAACTTCATGAACATCTCAAAATCCCTCTCAGAGAGGCATCAGCTTCTGCAGGCCTACCAAAACAGGGGCAATTGGTTCTGCCCTGAGTTGGTCGTGTCTGACTCTACAAGGTTTTACCCAGAGTTGTATGATAGTCAGGTTAAGGGTGCATTGACAGAGTTTAATGTCTCACATTCAAATGCAGTAGTGACAGACAGAATTACTGTACGAGGCACATGTTATGCAAATGATATGCTTATCATTTTGAGCTGTGAACTTGGAAATTTAACTGTTGGGCTGCATGCATTGTGGTGAAAGAAGAAAAGTCAGTGCTTCTTGTACTTAGACAGAAAAGTGCAAGCCTTGATCCAGATTGTGGTGTTTTTGAAGCAGAGAGTGTGGGGGTTCTTTTATTTGCAAAAGAATTGATGAACTTCTTGATTACTTTCCAATCAGACATTGCCATAGAGGTGGCAGGCAGCTGTTCGTACTTAAACACAGTCCACCATGGAGCATGTAATGCACAAGATCAGAAGAACACTGCTTTCACTGGAAGAAGAGCAAGTGGACATTGTTATCACAAAGTTGATGGACCTTGGAGTCACAAATCTTGAAGACTACATTTTTAAAAGAAGAAGACTTGGATGGGATTTTGCCACCAATACAGTCCAGGCGGCTGATCAATGCATTCTGCTCAGGTATCATCTTGATCAGACATTGAACTATGTTTCTCCCTCTCTCTCCCTCTCTGTCTATCTCTTGGTCTTTGTCTCTCTCCCCTCTCTGTCCATTGGTCTGTCTGTGTCTGTCTCCCTCCACTCTCTCATGTCTGGCTCTCTCTGTGTGCCCCCCCTTGTCTGTCCATTTCTCTCTCTCCCTCTCTCTCTCTCCCCCTCTCCCTAATTTAAATGTATTCCAGGAAAGAAATGTATTGCTATTAATATGGACATTGTATGTTAAACAAACAGACTCACTCACTCACAACTGGGAAGAGTCTGCCTCACAAGTAGTAGAGCTGCTTGATTATAGTAAAAATTCTTTTCTTCTCTTCTCCTCCAGTTGGGTCCTGTGCTCCTAATGTTTCCAGTTCTACTGAGCATCCGATGGGGACAACAACTGTGACACATCCGAATGGGACACCAGCTACAACGCACATGAATGGAACACCAGCTACGACACCAGCTACGACACACATGATGGGAACATCAACTATTACACATACAGAGAAGTTTCAAATCCCATGGCAGAAGTTCCCAGTTAAAATGATGACTGCACTGAAGGAGAAGAGGAGACCACAACCAAAAGATAGAAGACACATGATTAGGATCATCATGGAAGACATGATGGCTTCTGACATCAGGCCAGGCAGAAGCAAGCTGAAGCAGGTTGCACAACAGCTGGTTGAGAGATACCCGGATTCCTTCTTGGATAAGTGCGGCACAAATGTAGTGGGTCAAGGTTTTGCATCCCTCGTGGTACAAATGGAAAACCGAGTTGAGAATGTCAGAAGGCAGTATGGTGTCAGCACAAGCCCTGAAGGAAGACCTAAGAAAAAACGCAAGTCATCTGACTATTATGGTTGTAGTAACTGGCAACCCGTGGCACCAAATGGCTGCGACAATGAAGAAAAAAAGAAAATGCTGCAAGATGCCTATAAAGAAAATCTTCTATCTGAGATTGACATCAAGAGAGTAATGTCAGAAACATACAGTGCCCAACGCATCACTCTGAATAACCAAGACAACGTAATCAAAGTCATGGAAGAATGGCCGTACCTGTTTGAAGCCACCCATCTGCTCGACCACACAGGGAAGTTGATTGGATTTCCTGTCCAGACAAAACTGCTGAACCAAATTGAGGAGAAGGGCAAGACCATCACTGACTTTCTTGTCAGCAAGGGAATCACGGAAGTTACTGCAGACCCATTGAACCTCCTCTGCGGCCTGATCAAGTACCTTGGAGAGGAGCCAAAGGCGTTGCTACTAAACCAAGAAGTGAGTACAGCATAAATAACCTCATTTGTTTTTGATTTATTACAGTAAGAGGGGAAGCTAGATACCCATGTTTCCACTGTTAAGCATTAAAGGAAGTTTGATGTGGTTCAACAGTATCTCTGTAGAATCCAGTATGCACTGCACCAAGCAAGCCCTATCAGAATGTTTATTTACCCTATGACCATTCTGTCTTCACCTCCAACAGGATGCCTTATGAGAGCTGCCAAGCACACCATGTATCATCATCGTGGGTAAGTATGTTTACAATATAGGTGTTGTATAGGCTGTTTATTTCATTGCTCATCTTGAATACTTCTATCAAAAAACTGAATCCGAATCACGTAATTTGAATTTTTATTGGTGAACTGAATAACTGCATTTGGAAAAATGAATCTGAATAGCATAATTTTGAAAGTGAATTTATTCATTTGAAACAGAATTTATTTGCCCTGAAACCTAATTCAGTTATGGCAATTCAAAAAAAAATTGAAAAAAAAAAAAATCATTCTAATTGAGCAATTCAAATATAAGTTTTTCAAATTCAGTTTATAGTGACATGCATTTCTGCACATGAAATGTGTATTGTCTTTTTGTAGTTTGCAGATGAAAGACGATACATGCTATCAGTGGATGAAGTTACTGTGAACAAGAACATTAGCTGTCCTCTGGTTGCCGTGAGCTGTATGTTCAGCCTCTTCTAGGTTCTGAACATAAAGTACGCTGGAGTTTATCCAGAGGTATGTTTTGGCAATGCCTATTTTACCGTATACTGTACTGTACTTCATGTTGCAATGCCAAGTGACATGATACATTTTGTGTTTGCCACAGGAGCCTGCTGGGTATCAATCCAGAATGAGGGTCGAAGGCTGAAAAGAAGGGTGCAAAGCCAGTACCATGTCCCCCCAAAACTACTGCGATTCCTATCAGATCTGAATGACTTCCAGAATCCTTGGAAGATGTAAAGGTCATTTCTCTCTCTCTCTCTCTCTGCTTTCACTTTTCTGTCCAGTTCATCCCAAACCAGCTCAACGGAGTTTAAGTCTGGAGCCTGGCTGGCTACTCCATGTTTTCAAGCTTTCAAGCTAAGGTAGTTTTGGTACAGTTTGGATTTTTTTTGGATCATTATCTTGCTGTAGGATGAACCCCTGACCAACCAGGTCCATACCAGAGGGTCCTGCATGCTGCTGCAGAATGCTGTGGTAGCTGTTTTGGTTCATGGTGACCACCTCCATGTTTGGCAGTTGATGTCACACACTGTGACAGCGTACAAACAGTCTGCGTGATGAACCAAAGTTGTTCTTCTGCTCTCTCTCTCTCTCTCTCTCTCAATGCCCCTCTCTCTCTCTCTCTCTCTCAGTAATTTTAAAGTGATCTGTAGTGTTCTCAGGACAGATGATGGTTCAATAATCATTCATCAGTGGGAACTCCTGGCAAGATACAGACTTGTGGTTTTGTGTGTTCATATAGGCAAGCTTTTTAACCTGATGATTTAAGCTTCTGCCCATTTGTAAATGTTACAGTTTTACTGGTACATGATTTCAAATTATCATCAGTGTTATTGTAGTACAGTTTTAAAATATTCAATCTACAGTAACTCTTCTACTGTTCAATTGCTATTCTTCAATTGACCTGTAAGTTTGTGTTCATAGGCAGGCTATTTTATATGCACTGCTTCTGTGATGATTTGGATGATGATTTATCTAAAAAATAAACCATTAAATAACAGATGGCTTCCTGTTTTTTTTAACTGTAGGATAAAGACCATTTGATACCAGATAATGTCCTGTTTTTTTCACAGTATATGCCCTTTAAATTACTGAAATTAGATTACAGAAAATGTTTTATTTCACTGTAGATACACCATTTAATAACAGAAAATGACCTGTTTTTCCACTTAAAAAAAACCATTAAATGACTGCAAATATCTTGCTATTTGACAAGAGATATAGCATTAAATAACTGAAAATGTCCTGTTATCTTGCCTGTAGTTTATAGTTAATTGACAGCAAAATTCCGTTTTTTAATTAACGGTCAAAGTCCTGTGTAATGAGCTGCCAGTACTTTTACTGTTGTTTTACAGAAAAAATTCTCACAGTGTACCACACTGACAGGGTGACAGATGAAAAGGAGAGGGTCCTCTTCAATCCAGATGTTCACATCGTTGGCTAGCCATCCCCCTCATCAGGGAGAGAATCCAGTTCGATCCAAAATCCAGGGTATCCAAAAAACCCAGCCTGTATAGCACAACAGGGCTTAAATAAATCTATTCACAGTTCAACAGTAAATACTCACACTGGATTAAGCTAAGTAAAATAATGTAATATGAATTTATTATAAATTTGTTATCACAACCCTGATATCTCATGCTTGTGTGCAACAGCACAGTAATATAACCTGCACACACACTCTTTTTCAGACACATACACATATAAACACATTCTTTCTCTTCTATCACAAAAGGAAATTTAACAACACTGTGAGTCCATGCTCCAAGCCACCTCGTGGCTAACACACCACAAGATTATGCTAACTCGTGGAGCTAACTACTCATGCTTCACAGTACTCACCGGGAAAAGAAAAGGAGAACACAGTTGAAGTTCCCAGGGTCGTTTCTCGTGGTTCAGCAAACACTCACGTATTAGTTTGAACAGTTCCTCTTTTTTAACAGTATGCATAATATCGTGTTTATCATATTCTGTGTTTTTCTCTCCTCCTGCCAACACTCTGTATGTGTATCTGCACGTCTCACTGACCTGCGCCAAGGAGGTGGGACATTAGTTGTTTTCACCAATAGTAATTCAGCTGCAACACTATGAATGAATGAAATTACTTTTTTCCTCACAGAACCACTACTTAAGTAGAAATAGACCTCTGAGATAAAATGAATTGATATATTAAATGCAGAATGAAATAAAGACTATGACTAAGAATTGAATTACAATAATACTCAATGAAAGAAAAATAATAATTTCTAAATGTTGCAACACTTTTTTCCTCAACAGGTTACTCAGTCAACGACAGGTAGGTTCTTTTTCTTTTCTTTTTCTTTTCAACAGGTTAAAGAACTCATTTAACATTTAGGTTTCTCCTCTCTGTCTTTTTTTTTAAACAGGTCACAACACCAGAACATTTATAAACAAAAACACATACCTTGCTTCACCTACCAAGGGTGTAAATTCTCTTCATTTCAACATGCTCCACATAAACAGTAGCATCATGACAAAACGTACTCATAGTTTACATACCATCTTCCTTCATCTCCATTTACTCCCAACTTGGTGGGAGCCCTGGCATGTCTAGAGTGGCATGTGACGCAAGGTCGTAGGTTTGTTCTCATCATTGGTAGGGACACAACAACTTTTTTTTTTTTTTTTTTTTGCCCACAGTGACATCATATGTTACAAACAAACTGAACATGCAGCCTGGATTTATAATGGATATTTGCGGGGGGACAGCATGTGTGTCTGTTGCTTGTTTACCATTTTAAAAGTGTTCATAAGAACACTTTGCTTGTTGTGTTTTTGTTTGTTTGTTTTTTTTTACCAGTCCTGCCGGTGACAATACATTTTTACTTCTTTCAGACACCATATCGTTGTACAGTAAATGGGGTAAAAATGACTAGGCGCTATTGAGTCAGTTCTTTCAAACTATCCCCCATGATATTTAAGTGTCTACTGGTGGGATCACCAGAAGTGTTTGACCGAGGCTAGCAAGCAAACAGTGGTGGCTTGCATGCTAACACCACTCACTATTTAGCACTTGTTGAGAAACACTGGTGCAGGAGCAGGTGTGTCTACATAAGAATGATAGCTGAAGTTGAGCTAAATTCTCTCCTCCTGGAAATCCATGTCATATCTTTGTCATCCTTTTTAAAGACTTTACTTCCGCAAGCAAAAGCTATGAGCTAGATGTAAAGTGCACCGCGCCACCATGTTTAAACTCCGCGACAGCAAACAATGACGTTTGTTTTTACAAAGATTCTCAAAGCACAGCGCCTCATCACAGCCACATGATCGTATCGCATCGTATTTACAATGTGTTTCTTTCTAAGATAATTGTGACAGGTTTGCTCAAAAATTTGTGTGGTATTGGCATTACCTTGTGGCTAGAGAATGTGCCTACTTTAATAATAGTTTTCAACAAAAAGTTCATTTTTTTGTTTTAAAATGATTATAGTCCTCGCTGCAGTCAGCCTTGGTTCAAATCCCGCATCGGGCGCCCTTTGCTGTATGTCATCCCCCCTCTCTCTGCCTCCCCATTTCCTGTCACTCTACACTGTGCTATCCAATAAAGGCAAAAATGCCCAAAAATATACTTAAAAAAAAAGACAATATACTCTTTCGTTTTCATGAAAAAAAATCCAGAATCTATAAATATGCAAATGTTTTATTTCAGAAGTTTAACTGTTGAACACAAGATGTCTCCCAGTCCTGTTTCATTGTAAAATCTGTTTTCAGTGCATGTGCACTTGATGAATGGCTGCTTCCACATAACACAAGTATAAGTTGAATATTGACCAGTTGGCTCCAAACTTGTTGTAACGTAACAAAACATATTCACAAGCTGTCCTCTAAAAATCTAATTTTCTATGAGTACAGAGGAACTTTTAGCAGATTAATGTGAAAATACTAAGAACCACCTTGTGTGCTCAAACATACAACTGTAGGACCCAAGAGAAAGAATGTTGAGTGGAGGGAGTTGTCAGGTGTAGTTTAGCAAAAGAAAATGCAGGTACACCATAAACCAGAATTAAAATCAAGACTAGAGCAGTTGCAGCCTGAAAAAGCAGTACACCTCCTTCAGGGCTGCAACTGCCCTATTCTGATTCAAAATAAATAGTTCAGTCAGACAACTCTGAAATGAGAATAAATAGTTTATTGGACATAAGCAAGCTGAAGCACAGCATAGGTAGCCTATTCTTGAGCATGGCTGCAGCAGGTTTGGTGTCAGGCTCTGTCTCAGTTATTCATTCCCTGAATAATGATCTGCTTGACAGACCTAACAGGGAATGAAAGCAGACCCCCGCATGGGATCATAGAGACAGAGCCCACAGGTGGATGCTGGGGAGGTGGTGGGTTTGCAAAACCTCATGGGCAGCAGGGGTAGTAGCAGCAGTAGCAGCAGCAAGGGTACCAGCAGTACCAGCAGCAGCAGCATCGGCAGCAAGCCAGGGGAGAGCAGGTAAGCTGGGTGGGTTTAAATAACCCGCCCTATTTGGTTGAGGGGAGCACGTGACTAATCAGCTGATCAGGACGGGCGCAGCTTGAGTTGTCTGCCTGAACTAGCTTTGCAGGCTTCACATCATTCATGTAAAAACACAAAATATCTTGCAAAGGGAAACACTGCACTACCCTGTACTATAACTAAAAGCAATGAAATTGTAAATTGTGTATTGCATTTAAATAAAAATGTACATAGTAACATATAAGAGTGAAAAACTGTAAACTAAAAATGACATCTTAACAGAAGCGAAAGTATATAAAATAATTATTCTGCATTTTTGCATCCAACATCAACATTCTTACATTCATTTTAAAGGCTCATATACCTTATTATCAGCTCAAGGTCATTTCATTTTCTGTTCTGTTGTGCTATTTTTTGTGTATTTGTCCTTGGTGTTTATTTAAACAGATGCCGACGTTGGTCATGCACAGTTACAAACTGTTGGCAAACATCTGTAAGGTCTATTTGGTCACGGGCCTCCTGGTGTACATGGCAGACAGCTACATTATTAAGGCGCTACTGTGACAGGGTTGATCTTAACCAGGTTTTCAGTCTTTTCAGTGCACTAAAGCTTCATTCAGCTGAGGACACAGGAACAACCAACAATACCCTGACAAGCTTCTCCACCTCATCAAATAAGCCTAGTACCTCACTTGGCATCATTCTAAGGATTTTTGCTGCTTCACTACTTGACATTAAGTGATTCTTTGAGAGAAACATTGGCAGCTGAACCTTTAAACTTTCTATATTTATTATCTCGGGATACTGTCGGAGGACATCATCCATTTGCCCTGTGAGAAGAACATTCTCAAGTTTTCTTAAGATCTGCAGGTCTGGCTGGTTAAACCATTCTTTGAATTGAACATCCAAACTGTCCGGCACCTTAAAAAATTCCATCCTGTAGTGTTCCTGAGGTGTTTTTGGCTTATGTTGACTAGCTAGGGGATTTCTTTGATGAGGGGTTTGAACTGGCTCAATGCCCAGGTAGTCTGCCATTGACTCTGCTTTCTCAAAAACTTCTGCAAAATGTTCCTCATTCCTCTTTTTTTGAAGAGTTGAGCTTACGTATTAAACAGCATCCTGCATGCCCACAATTGTCTTGTTTTTTTGTTTTGTTTTGTTCTTTTAACACATTTTATTATTTCTAAACATAGAGACAATACAATAATATACAATAATAAGAAGGAGAGAGAGAGAGAGAGAAAAAAAATGTATGTAAAGAAAGAGAGATAATAATTGAAAAAAATGGCAAATACAGTTCTAGTTTGTCTCCAGTCTGCAGTATGTAATTATGAGAGGAGGGTGACCAGTCATCAGCAGCCTACTATACTCTAAGTTCCTCAATTTGCGGGTTGCAAGGGGTCTCATTCCATTCAGAAAACTGCTGTTATGGGACTGTTCCATAGGTTAACCCCCCCTCCTGGTCTTTACATGTAATGGTACAGCTCAACAGGAATCAGGAAGTGCATTCTGTTTATGTCTCGGGCACAAATTCTCAATACAGTTGAGCGGTAGGCATTCTTCATATCTCCTGTCTGTTTATTACACACAAACATGGTGTCAGAAGTGACCAAGTCAAGTAACTAAGTTGAAGTAATGCATAAGAAGACAAAAGCATCACAATTGCATCCGCAATGCCACACCCAGGTGAGATGAAATTGACCGGTGACCTCGTGAACAACTGGGATGAATTCAGGTCGGAGTTTGAAGATTACATGCTGGCGACGGGTCTAAGAGAAAAAGGAAAAGATGTACAGGCAGAAACCCTGTGATGGGTGATGGGCAGCGAATGTCACCACATATACAAACACAGCTTGGGACTTTCAGGGGAGCAGGACCCCACAGCTATCCTTGACACTTTGGTGGTGCATTTCAAGCTGGCCAGGAACGTGACATTTGTGAGATACATCTTCGGCAGCTACAAGTAAGACGAGGGGGAACCCATCGATGCGTTCGTAACATGGCTGAGAGAGAAGGCTGCATCCTGTGAGTACAGAGACCTTAAGGAGGATTTGATAAGAGACAGACTGGTGCTAGGTATGTGTGATGAGGCTGTGCGCCGTCGCCTGTTCAGAGAAAAAAAGCTGACACTCGCATCAGCCATAGAAATATGCTCGGCTGCAAAAATGATGGATATGAGTTTGAAGGCAATGACACATGACAGGCCTCCAGAGACAGTGCATGCAACAGACAGCCGTCGGCCGCGGGCTGCACCCAGGCAGACCTGCTATGACAGGTCTCAGAATCAGGCGCCTGGCATGAGTGAAGGTGCAATATGCCGATTTTGTGGCAACATGCACAGGCGCGGACGTGAACTTTGCCCTGCATATGTCAAGAACTGCCGCTATTGTGGAACAGCAAACCACTTTGAAAAAATGTGCATGAAGAAGGGCCGAGCCACTGGACAGCTAAACGCGGCAGAAACCGAATATCCTGAGGATATGAATCCATCTGACCCTGAGGCACACATACACAAAGAACATCAGGGCAATGCAGGGCTGTGGGAAGAAATGGTTTGCTAATATCAAAATGAAAAGGGGGTCTCAGAGGTGCCAGTTAGATTCAGGGTGACCTGTGATGTAATGGGCATAAAAGATTTGAGGAGACTGGCACCCCAGGCAAAGCTATTACCAAGCCAAACCAGATTGGTACTGTACTCAAGCCAGTCAATGCAATCCATTGGCATATTTAAAACAGAGTGTGTAGTGAGAGGAAAAACACACAAACTGAGTTTGATAGTGAGGAGCAGACAGAGACCCCTGTTGTCAGGTGACCAGGGTGACAACCGGCCAAAAACTGCCGGGCCCGCAGTCGGGGTCGGGCCACTCTGCTTGGAGGCGAGCGGGTTAGCAGCGGAGGTGGAGGCCGCTGTATTTATGTAACATCGGGGTGACCACCGGCTATGAGCTGCTATGCGATGTGCCGTCAGCGCAGCACCGCTAATTACTGCAATGTGATTGGAAAGCACATGTCAGAAGAAATGAACCAACAGCTAGTGAACAAACTAGCCCAGCTGCAGTTTGGTGAACCCATCAAGCAGAAGACGGATAAGGATGAAACACAAGCTCCAGTGGTGACAGTGACCCAATAAAGGCCAGCTGGAATCGAGTGGCCTTGTCTATACCAAATACCAAAGCAGATATATTAGTTTATAAAATAATTTTCAGATACAAGCAATGTATTACAAAAACACCAAAGCATCCAGGAAATAAGGGAGTCAAAACAGAGCCAGTACAAAAGAGAAAAACTTATAAAACTTTGCACGTGTAAGAAAAACGTGACACAAGTGGCCTCGAAAGAGCTAAAGAACACCTGCACGAGAAGAAAAAAGGTGACATCATTAAAATGAAAGGAGGCCTTACCTGTTTAGGGCAGGGGGCAGTAGGAGAAAGGTGACACCATTATCTTTGGACAAATAATATTAGTTTTAATAAAATAAGGGGAGGAAGCCCCCCCTCATTTGAATAAGAGGTTGTGCACTTTGTAAAAGGATAAAAGGAGAGTACAGAGATCAAAAAATTCAGTCTGATCCAGATCTGACTCGAGTCTGACCTCACCTTTCAGGGGGTTAGACACTACCATACCAAGCTCTCTTTCTTCTGATAATTTTTGGAGAGGATTGTTAGGGAGAAATTCTGAGGTGATGCAGGAAGAAGAAGCACCAGAGTCTTGGATGTCTTATACTGAAGAAGTTTAACAGACTTGATCAGGAGAACAAAAGAGTCACCGACAAACATGAGTGCATGATGCCACCTCAATTCTGAGGGCCAAACTGCAAAGTTCAGACTCATATACTAGGAAGGTGGACCGAGCCCACAAAGGGAGATGTGCTAACATTCCATTGGCTATTGGGCAAAAACATTAAGATAAAGACTCACACCATCTAGGTGATGCAAGAACAGCAATGGTCTCTCTCTCTCTGTTATCTGGCGAAGGCGCCAGGGGAATGAGCATGGCCTTGGCATGCCCTAGGAGAGAGTACAGGTCAGATAAACTGTCTCTAGCAATATATCTAAAAGAAAACATCTAATTCTCAACTTTCACCTATAAACAAAGAGGGACTGACCTTTAACTACACAAACTATACAGAGATGTGAAATTCTTCCCTAACAGGATGAACAACACTTTGTAGGATTTTTTGGAACCACTTGGATACATTTTGGGACTTTGATTTTGTATCATTTAATGTTAGAAAATAAACAGTCCTTGATCACAACTGGCCCACTTTTGGACCTTTATATTTGACCCAACATAATTGGCGAGCCAGCCAGGAGGGTTTGTGAGCAACTGAGCATTTACCTGGTTGAACCAACCTGTAATTCAGCACACTTGTGGCCACAAAACTAGAGGTAAGTAGTTCATTTCCTGCTCAATTTGTGTGACTGAATGCAGGTCTTCACTCAGGTGAGATAAACTCAGAAATAAATGCTTACCCCTAAAGAACCTAGATCAAAATTAATTAATACAGTCAACCTGAAATCAATAAGCAATAATCAAACTAAAAAAGTAACAGAGCTTGGTGCAGGCTGTGTGTGTTCTGTGTCTAACTGTGGAGTGATCTGTCAGTTTGTCTGTACGTGTCAGTGTCTGTCTGTCCGTGTCAGTACGTGTCTGTCCGTGCCAGTATCTGTCTGTCCATGTCAGTACGTGTCTGTCCGTGCCAGTATCTGTCTGTCCACACTGAAAAAAGTGAAACTACTGTGTCATTTCTTTAAAGAGTATTTTTAAATTGGTCTAATGAAAAAATATGCTTTCCTGTTTAAAACTGATGTTTTCAGTTTGCTTCAAAGCAAATGACACTGCCTGTGGACAAAATTAAAAGAAACACTTCTACTTAAATGATATTTTCGCTTCAAACCAGAGGTTTTACTGTCACGTGACCGTGTGACGTCACGTCAGACCGCTCTTTTCGATGTTGCAGTCCGCCATGATTGTTTCGTCGCATAAAGTGTGGACCGCAGGTGTGGACAGTCAGCCGTGCGGAAACTCTTTAAAACAAGGTAAGAATTCAAAATTGTGTCGTTTTAGTGCAACATGGTCTATCCATGCACATTTATGGTTAGTGGCAGAATGGAGAACTGACATTATCTTAAAGACTGGCGTTGTATTTTGTGCGCAAACAGTAACGCTAATGCTAGCTAAACCGAGACGTTTGCACAAAACATTAGCAATAACTATGATTAAGTTATTGTGATAAGGCTTGAATGTGCTGAACTAGAAACGGAAGCCGGTCCGCCCGGTCACGTTTTGTTCGGTGGGCTGAAGGGCAGGTCCCCACCACACACACACACACACACACACACACACACACAGGTATAGCATTGTCTCTGCAGGGGAGTGAGCCGAAGACAGTGCAACTCCGCGGTGTAATTTATTGTGACAAGACTTGAATATGGTAAAGTAGAAACGGGAGCGGGTCTGCCCGGCCACGTTTTGCCCCCCCCCCCACACACACACACACACACGCATAGCGTTGTCTCTGCAGCAGAGATGAAGCCGGTGAAACTCTGCAGTGCGTTAGGGCACTGTTAAGTAACTGTGATTTGCGGGTGGGGGAAACAGAGTGTGATAAGGGGAGGGAGTTTATTGTGAGTTTACTGTTATGATGCAGTGTTCGGCACATATTAATTATTGCCGTCGCTGCTTGAAAATGGGGGCAGACTGAGAATAGTAGTCTACCCATTAATTCATTTAACACTACACGTCCTTTTTTTGTTTCTCTCAGACAGCGCTAGTGTTCTCACTACACACTGTTCTGTAGTCAACAAACACACATGGCTATGGTGCTGTAACCGAATTTCACAGCTGTTAAATGATTGGCTGTTTGCCTGTCAGGTCGGAATGTCCAGGGATATGATAGGCTGTTTGAATGAACCAAGCAGGGAGGACACGTGGGATTATCTGTTAGATGATTGGCTGTTTGCGTGTCACTCCATTGTCAAGGTGTGATATGCAGTTTATGAGCAGGCATATTTGAAGACACATTTTTTCCAAAATAAAATACCTTGCAGAGTAAATGTGAAAAAATGCTGACAATTAATATTTTATTCATTCAGTGAGACCCAGTATCAAAGGATCCACAGAAGAGGAAGAGTTTATATTCCATTCTCTCATCTCATCTCAAATCTTTCATTTCTGTTTACAGATGTTGGGATCGACTCACATGTGCTCTGAAAGAACAATGGAGAGGCCTACATGTCCCTCCAAAAGCCTGAGCTAGAGTTGTCGGCCTGCTTGTAAAAGCACCCCACAACCCCCATGATTTACACCTAGGTGTAAATCTAAGTTTGATCGGAAACTGAGTACGGACATTGGCTGAATGCCAGCGCACTCAGCTGGGGTCCCCGGTGACGTCACGCAGGTAATAAAAACGCACCGCGACCCTCCGCCGACGCTTTTTCCCAGTGCACCAGTCGTTATAGAGAGCTATCCCAGCTTTCTGCCCGACCGGACCGCCAAAGGGAGCATCGTCAAACGTTTGAACCTTACCATCAAAACCTAGGTCACAGTCTTCAACTCGCGGGACGAGCGCATAGACTGTTGTTTTTGTTTGTTTTTCTTTTTCTTTTTACGGAACCCATCGCGGATCGCCGCAGTCAGCTGACCCCACGTGTTGTGAAGACCGGTACGCCAACTTTGTCCCCAGAACCTGACAAAGTACACCGTCTTCTCCCGGGATCTCCCCGCTGCCGCCGAGGAGCCCATCACGTCACCGTGGTCTAAGGAGCGGATCTCTCTCTCTCCTTCGTTCTCCCTCACTCCGGAGGAGCGGAGCAACCCAAGTAAGAGGCTTAAGTCTGGGCAGAGACAATTAGTATAGTGTACTGTACTTTATTTTATTTTATGTTTGTTTACTTTGCTTTGTTTATTTTATTCTATTTCCTACACCCGATAAGTTGTGAAACTTGATCGGTGCTGTAGAATTTTGTGTCGCCCGTCACGTGATCAGTGATAAAGCAATATCACTAGTTAAAGGACCAATACCAGACCAGAGAACTCCGTTCGCTGGCTCTGCTATTGTGTAGTGATATCGTAATTATCAACTGTGGTGACGCCTTCCTACGATCTCTCTCTCTCTCTCTCTCTCTCTCTCTTTGTTCATGTCACACATTGCGGCCAGTCGCCATCTTGGCTCTGACGTGTGCGTAGTCAACGTCACTCCGTCGCCATCTTGGCTCTGACGGGTGCGTAGTCAACGTCACTCCGTCGCCATCTTGGCTATCAACGACGTCACCCATGTGACGCCGCGGCCATCTTGACTGCTCACACACACACACACACACACACACACACACACACACACCCTCTCTCTCTATCTTTTTCTTCCCACACACATATAACAGTCGTTTAACTGGAGTAATGTTATGTTGCATAACTATTGCTACAAATAAATGTTGTTATACTTCAATCCGTCCTTGTTTGTGATTATTGTGGTCGTAATTGTGACAATTGCTGGATTTATAACAGTCAGTGCTCGAAGTTCCCCTTCTGATTAACCCGAGACTGTAGCTAGATTTAGCTAATTTGGACATTGGTCCCTGGTAACAGGGTGGTGCCCCGAAATTAACTACTCATAGTAGACCTTATTAGATATTAATAATAATTTCATAGAATTATTAATATTAATTGCCAATATCCAAATTGCCCCTATCAGCGCACAACACAGATTTGCTCCTGAAAAGGTCGCAGTAGGTAAGTCCCTAAATGAAGGACTGTGGAAATTGTTTTCATAGATGTTTAAGCTTATGACTTGGTCATATCTGCCACTAAACAACTACAGCTTGTTGGGGTGCAAGAACTGACTGATCCCTACCCTCTGGTTCACTACATGGTTGGCAGACAGCACATCCTCTCTCTGAAGAGATACATACATGCACGAGGTTGTATATGAATGAGTGTGGGATGGGAAATGTTGAATTTTTTAAAAAGTAGCTTTGGTTTTATCAGTCTTTTTAATTGTCAGAAAAGATACACACAGTTTACCAAGAATGTCCCATTATTTTCACCAGATTTGTGGATATGAATTAGATCTATGTTGTGGCCAATTATGTACTAAAACTAATACTATTGTTTTTTATTCTTGTTTTTACTAGATACTTTTGGATAGACTGACATGGCGGAGAGAAGGCCAGCTAAGCTGAGGGTTATCTTAAATCCTGATGACACCAGGAATCTTATTCTGCCTGGTGGAATTCCAGAGACAGTGGAGGAACTGATCAATCAAGTCAGGAAAGTGTGTGGTTTAAATGGCAATGTTAGACTGCAGTACCAAGACAGAGACTTTGGAGATGCACTAGTGAACTGACATCTACTGCTGAACTTGAAGATTTGGCAACTATCAAGGTCATCCCACTAAATGATGATAGCCAAATCATCCCTGTCTATGATGATGTAGTGACTACTGAAACTGATGACACAGAGCTCCTGTCCTCACCTTCCAGCTCTGTCTCTACAAGAACCCAGGCGTGGCCAAGAGAGTTTCCAATACCAACATTCTCCTACGACACTGAACTGCAGTTAGAAAAGGGAAATGCAGTGTATAGGTCAAGCAAGAGACCATTGGCACCAAGTCCTAAAAGAATGTCAGATATTCTAAGAGAGGTAGCTGAAGAGATTTACAAATAAAAACCCTACCCAACAGATGCTGACTTCAGTGATGTGGCCGAAGCACTAATCAAGAAGCATCCATGCCTCTCGGAACCCGGTTCATACAATGGTTGCAATGGATGGAAACAGCGGCTGAAGACAAAAATGGGCAACTACCGAACTCAGCTGAAGGGCATTGGTTGTGCTGAATTACTTGCAAATTCACTGAAATCCAAAGCTCCAGAGGATGCATTGCCTGCAAAAAAAGTCAAGAGACCTAGGAGAGGAGAAGCCAACCACATACCTGACATTCCAACTGGAGAGACCTCAGATAATTTGGAAGATGAGAGACTGTCACTTTTGAGTGAAGTGAGGAAGCGAAACAATCGTGCAGTAATAAGGAACAAAATGGACAAAACCTTTTCACTGCGAAGACAAGAAATTGTGGCAAAGGAATCAGGAGTGGAAGAGGTGAAAGAAAGATGGCCTGCATTGTTCACAGTGGATGAGGTAAATATTTTATTTTTCAATCAATAGCAATAGGTGGTGGCCAGTAAATTAAATGATATTAATATCCCCTCTCACATGAATCCTGTGAAAAAAATGTAGCCAAAGCAGTCACAAAGAGGATCTCTTACACCACGGATTTTTTATGCAATATTTAATGTAACAACATATGATTGTGATATTTTGTTTTATAAAGATTAATGCTGAATTTATGAGGATTACCACTGTTCCACTTCAACCGTGATTCCTGGCTTCCTTGGACAGGCACCACAGCAAGCTGATTGAGATCATCAGGAACAAGGGAGGAGCTGTCAGAGAGAAGACCCGTGATGTGCTGAAAGTTCTTGATGAGGTATGTACTTGCTGAATACTCCAAAACTTGCATTAAATCACGTAAATAGTAACACTGTAAATAGAAGCAATAGTGTTCATGTGCCATATTGTCATCACATTTGATTGTGGAAAGGTACAGTGTATATCTTAGGAGTTTGACAGGCTTTTTTATGGTTTGCTCAAACCATTTGTTTGATTACTGTACAATGACTCTAAGTCTAAGTTCCCTTTGATGCACTTTTGTTTTTGCGTCTTCAGTCAAGTTGCACATTTAGACAGCATGATTTTTGCATTGTTTATGTTTGCACTCTCACCTAGAGCCTTGATGTGAACCTAAGGAGAGAGTGTCTGCTGAAGTGCCTCATCCTGTACCTTGGGGAAGATGTACAAAAATTCATCAAGGAGTTTCTGGTGAGAAGTTTTGCAGGTCATAACTTTAGCATTAGACAATTCTAACTGAAGTATGTATGTGACTGTAATATTTAATGTTTTTTTGTCACAGCAGTTGTTTCAACTTTTTGGAAGATAGCCGTTGCTAGCTGCTAGCTGTTAGATTCAATAATAATCACATTATTCAACATTATGATCCCTATAACATTATACAACTATGCAATGATAACATATCCTATCTATCAGTGAAGAAATACAAATATGGAATTTAATGAGATGCAACACAACAAACACAATGTAAGTACAACAGAAATGGTACTTACTTTTCTTCATTCACTTGACGCTCGGAGTACAACAACACCCTTCCAAAGCAAAATAACTAAAATCACAGGCAGAAATGATGAGTAACTGTCCACTACAAGTTTACTACAGTTGAAAGAAAAAGTCTTCCGGTCTTCTGCTGTATGATTACATCACTTCATGCCACACAAAGGAGAGAGGGACTTATGTGCATACATACACAATAATAGCTTTTTATACAATAGATGTCTTGTCTTTTGTCAGGTTGGTGAGAAGGATGATGCTGAAAGAGAGCTGCAGTGGTGCACAATGGCAGTGTTTGTCATCAGAGAGGAGGAGGATCCGTTAAAGCCACCATGTGACATAGGCATCATCACTGAAGGTGTGGAGGTGCTTAAAGAGCTGCCATCAGTTGCACATGGATGTGCCCTCTTATTTGGCATCATCTATGCTCTAAACTTGAGCTATCCAGGTGAGCTCAAACACACTTTCGATGCACTGCAGAAAATATTCATGGAGATGGAGCAAAAGAAAATGACACGCAGAGTGTGCAGTCTGAGTGTTAAGCTCTAAATATGGGGTTGCTCAAAGAAAGGCATTTGGATACAGGATGTTGTTCTGTTTTAATCGCTTGTGTTCAAATAGATTCCAGGATGACGTTAGGGGTCACTGTTAATAAGAGAAAAATCAGCTTTGATTCAAAATAGGCTATAATTTCTGATATTCTCTGTTTTATAAATATTGTGGCACTGGTATTAACACTGGAAATGTGATTAATGCTAAATTCAGAATGATCAGCAAGAGCACTAGTAATGGTTATGTTTTCTTTTTTTCTTGAACTGCTTTTATTCATAATTGCATCCATAGAAACTGTGTTTATCCCTGGTTTATTTTTCTTGGTACCTTGCACTTGTAATGGTTCAAAATAATGATATTCATACATTTTGATCATTTTGTCAAAGAATAGCAAAGATTTAAAACTGTTAGAAACTCTATTTTCATACTTAATGGCTGTCTCAAGTTTTAAATAAGAGTACAAACCAGTTATACATGTTAAGATGTGTAAATTGATGTGTTTACAGATATGTGTTTCGTAAGGTTTAAAAAAACATGATGAAAAGACCAGAGTTTATTATATTTTATCTACAAGTTTTTGTTTTTTTCAAGTGTTAATGTGTAAAACTTACTATACTGGCTGCTGATTGCAAGTTTTATTATTTTTTTTTATTTATTTTTTTTTTAAAGGTGATGTCTATTTTAGAATCATCAAAAATAAATGGTCTTTTGAAGAGAATTGTCCTGTTTTTAGTTTTACCTTTTAAGTCAATCACTTAAGTGAAATCTGGTCTTATATTATTGGGAATTATATTTTGTTTATGGTGAAATTTCTATTGTAAAAAGGCAAAAAATATCATTATATTGACCTAAGTAATACTTTGGCTTTTGACTAAAGAAAATATATTGATTAAGGTATAATTAAAAAAATTACTTTGTACTGAATCAGAAATTTAACTTGAGAAAAGTTAAAAAAAATTGCATGTAACAGAATTACAGCAATTTAGTTAGTTTATTCCAAAGTAAAATCTATAATTAGATGTAATAGTAAATATTAGGTTTTCCCAAATAAAAAAAAGCAAGTTGCAATAGAGAATAAAAATAGTTTATGATCTTTGTGATGAATAATGTTTTTACTTTGTATGGAAGCAAATTTTTAGCTTTGTCTTAAAGTAGAAAATATATTTACATTAAATCAAAATTTACATTTTCAACCAAATCAAAGATTTAATTAGTGAAAAACTTAGTTAATCCAAAGTATCATTTTTTTCAGTGCATGTCAGTACGTGTCTGTCCGTGCCAGTATCTGTCTGTCCATGTCAGTCCGTGCCAGTATCTGTCTGTCTGTGCCAGTGTCTGTCTGTATCAGTGTGTGTCGTGTGTGCAAGGAGGAGTTAGAGTATGGAGGAGCACCATGGTGCAGAGCAGGTGAAAAAAAACAAAAAAATTATTTCTCGTGGTTTTTTTGATATATATTATATATATGTGTGGGTGTGTGTGTGTGTGTGAAAAATATGTAAATAAATAAATCAAACAAAATAGAACCATTAGAGAATTTGTGTGATCAAACAGAACTAGGACATGTTGTTTTAGGAACTGTTGCATTCCGCTCTGCTCCTCCCAGTCTCTCTCTCTCTCCCTCCCTCTCCCAGAGGCAGTGCTCCAGGCGTTGGCGACAGGTGTGCAGGGGACACAGCTGCATCTCATCACCTCACCGTCTCAAATACCCTGGTTTTCTCATTCATGGCTGCCAGAACTTTGCAGTAACCTCCGCGGTATCTAGTCAGGCCCTCCAGAGTTTCTAGTAAATCCAGTGTGTTTTTCCTCGAGCCCTTTCCGATGTTTTCCCGTGACCTTTTTTCCCTCCCAGTGTTTTTTGTGTGACCCGGTTTCCTTGTTCCCTCAGAGCCTCAGCCCCTGCCTCCTTGTCGCCCTTGGACCAGCTCCTCTCCCTGGACCCTCCTCGTCTCGCCCCTCCCACGGATTCCCTACTCACCTCCTCGCCCAGCCAGATTCCCTCATCCTCCCCACCCCATCTTTCCCTCAATAAAACTCCTGTCTGGCGATTTGGTTGTCTGCCTTGTGGTCCTCAATCATCCTCCATAGCTCAGCACAACAGGAACTGACTGTTTTAGCTTTAATGTTTTTCTTGCTGGAGTAATTTGGAGAATGACTTGAGTGTATTGACCCTTTAATGGCTACCTTATCAAATTATATTCGCACATACTTAATTTTCATTCATATCACATTTTAAAAATGCTGGATATATAAAGTGTAATTGGTTGCAATTTAAGTTTTATACATGAGATTTATTTTTTTAAAGAAAAGTATGGATAAACACATAAAATAAATAAATCGAGCATATTTTGGTTGAAGAGATACAGAAAATATTAAGAATTCTTATTCTTAATATTTTAAGAATAAGACAAAGAGAATACCCATTTAAATATAAAACAGGAGAAGAATAATTGACAGTTTAATCAAGAAATTCCTTATCTCATATACTATTACTGAATTATAAGAGACAAAACTACACTTTATGCTAATTGTTAGGGAAGAATTTCACTTCTCCGTATAGTTTGAGTAGTTAAAGGTCAGTCCCTCTTTGTTAATAGGTGAAAGTTGAGAATTAGATGTTTTCTTTTGGATATATTGCTAGAGACAGTTTATCTGACCTGTACTCTCTCCTAGGGCATGCCAAGGCCATGTTCATTCCCCTGGCACCTTCGCCAGATAACACTGAGTGAGAGAGAGACCATTGTTGTTCTCGCGTCACCTAGATGGTGTGAGTCTTTATCTTAATGTTTTTGCCCAATAGCCAATGGAATGTTAGCACATCTCCCTTTGTGGGCTCGGTCCACTTTTCTAGTATATGAGTCTGAACTTTGCAGCTTGGCCCTCAGAATTGAGGTGGCATCATGCACTCATGTTTGTCGGTGACTCTCCTTTTCTCCTTGATCAAGTCTGTTAAACTTCTTCAGTATAAGACATCCAAGACTCTGGTGCTTCTTCTTCCTGCATCACCTCAGAATTTCTCCCTAACACTAATGATTAGTTTGTTAGAAGATAACTCCACACATATATACTCCATTTTATATTTTAGTGATAGTTTTTAGATGATTCTCTATTTATACACTGCTGATGATTACTAGTGATGATTGACTGTTTCGAAAACCTATGAAAGACTCTCTTTGTCTATAAAATACCTCTAAATACTCCTTTTCTCTATAATAAAGACTCTTTTTCTCTCCATAATAAATACCACTGAAGACTCCTTTTCCTTTTATTATTTATGTATTAAACTGTGTGTATGACTGTATAAATAAACTACAATGATTTTGAAATAATGCTAATGATTGATATTGAGTTGTAGTGATCTGATGATAATGAGAAGGAATCAAGCATTAGTCCCGTGGTACAAAGGACTAATACATGTGAGGGACAGGTCAGATCACTAGAAGGCCTCAATGATTAACACTGGCTAAGCTAAAGCACAAGAATCTGCTTTGCACTCATCTTGAACACTGTGATATTATCTGCTCTGCATGTAACTTGAACAGGTAGCGAGGACACAACCTGAGTGAAAGCAGAAACTGGGCAGCATCTCAAGGTCAATGTAGAGCATCACTGAAGTCAGAGATCAGGAGACTTAGAGACGGAAGTAGTATTTCCAAATAAAGCATGTAATTATGCAGAATAGGGAGGTCTCTCTTCAGGGTGCTGTCTCTCGTGGTTGGATGGACCAAGTGCCAAGAAGCTGGGACCAGCCTGTGCACCAACAAAGGGAGACCTAAGTCTAAACCACAGCTCCTCCCCACCTGTTTAGCCAATGGATGCTAATCACACACACAGCAAAAATATATTCTGCGTTTGTAACAGAGTTTTTCATCTTTCTCTGGAACGGTGGTTACAGCTAACTGCTTGCAGACTGTGACTTCCTGAACAGAGAAGGTCCTTGTACAAGATTCTTTGTTAACCGGAATGTAGTTGTTTGTCCTCTCAAATTAATGAACACATCTCGACAAATGAAATACAAAAAAACTATGGTATCTAACATGATTTGTTAGTCTGACACAGTCACAGGAGGAGTTTCCCTGAAGCGCAGTAAAAGCAAGCCATCAGAGGACGGTTGTGACGGTTTGCACTCGTAGTGTTTGGGGGGGGGGTTAATTTTTGGGGTGCCAGCCAGGTCTCTCTCCTGACATATGAGATGTTTGATTAGTTTAGTTTTGTTTTTATTCGTTGTCAGTCAAGTGGGGGTTGTTGGGTCGTTTGAAATTGTAACTCAGTTGTTCAACACCACAGGCAAACTCACAAAGGAAATACACCTTGCTTCATCAATGTATCCCTTCCATATAATTTATGAATAACTCAGGGCACAACACAAACACACAAGCAAGCAAACAGTTCAAAAATAAATTATCTGTATTCACGAGCAGTTCATTTCAGTTCATTTTTGTAAATAAGGAAAACAAAAAACGCCTTCAAACACGAAGGGAAAAACCAGAGAATCAAAGAAAAACAACTCAGTCCAAGGGAAAAAAAAAACTCCTTGCAACAGAGAGAAAAAAAAGCGTCTCGATACCTGAGCGATGTGAGGCAGTAGGCCTACGTCATTTTGTTGCGTCGGGTCAGTCCGACAGTCAGTGTTGGGAGACGAGTGGGTAAATCCGGAGAGCTGAATCGTGGAATTGTGGAATGCCGCTAAGTCCGGGCCGGAACGGTGAAGTTGGGCGTCGTAGCCTGACGGACGGTAGCGAAGACGGTGAGGGTTAACGACTCACTTTTCTTACTTAGGGTAACGAGCATGAGAGCCCCGACACCGCCGTGACACGCTCAAACACTTTCCTCTCTCTTCAGCAGCCACCCGAATGTCCGGTGAGGCGGAGGATAAAAAACGGCGACATTACCGCTCTGGCGAATCGGGTGCGAACAGCACACCGGGGGTGGCGACGAGGGCGTGGACAGCTGGCTGTCACAGTTTGTAACAGAGTTTTTCATCTTTCTCTGGAACGGTGGTTACAGCTAACTGCTTGCAGACTGTGACTTCCTGAACAGAGAAGGTCCTTGTACAAGATTCTTTGTTAACCGGAATGTAGTTGTTTGTCCTCTCTCCAATTAATGAACACATCTCGACAAATGAAATACAAAAAAACTATGGTATTGTCAGGCGTGTTCTTTGATTTGAGTGAGGACAAACAACGACGTTCCGGTTAACTATTTATTCAAATTGGATCATTAAAAACTTGTATACAAGGACCTTCTCTGTTCAGGAAATCACAGTCTGCAAGCAGTTAGCTGTAACCACCATTCCAGAAAAGGATGCCAAAACTCTATTTTCCAAGCATAATATAATATTGCTCAATGTGTTTGTAATTAGCATTCATTGGTTAAAACAGGTGGGGAGGAGCTGTGGTTTAGACTTAGCTCTCCCTTCATTGGTGCACAGGCTGGTCCCAGCCTCTTGGCACTTGATGTATCCAACCACGAAGGACAGCACCCTGAAAAGAAACCTCCCTAATCTGCATAATTCATGATTTATCTGGAGTGCTTCTTCCGTCTCTAAGTCTCTGACCCCAGCGATGATCTACGTAGACCTTGAGATGCTCCTGCCTTTGTTACTTTCTCAGATTACTTTCACAAAATGTTCTCCTATCCTCCCTTCACACAGCACAATAAACAACAAATGCACTCAAGGCCATAGTGTAGATCATTTGAGGCTCTCTGGTGACCTGACCTGACCCTTACATGTATTAATCCTTCGTACCACGGGACTAATGCTTGATTCCCTCTCATTGTTGTCAGGTCACTTCAGCACAGTTTCAATCTTTAACATAACTTCAAAGCCATCATTGTTTATTACTCAGTAGTTACATACAGTTTAATGCATTATCAAAGAGGAAGAGTTTTCAGAGGTATTTATTGGAGAGAGAGAGAAGGACGGAGAGAATGAGTGTGTCCTCTCTGTCATGTAAGTGAGAGTGCTTAGAGGTAGGAAATGAATCTTTCATAAGTATTCAAAATGCACAATCAACACCAATAATCATCAGTAGTGTATAAGTGGTGAATCATCTAGAACTTATCATTGAAATATCAAATGGATTATGTGTTTAAAATCATTTACTAATCAAGTTATAATGTATCCAGCTTAACTCAAAACAAATAAAATGGAGTATATATGTGTAATATTATCTTCTAAGGAACTAATACAATGGAGTATATAAGTGTGATATTATCTAATCAGTAACTAAAGTGGGGTTATATTTCTAACAAATCAGTGATAGTATATGAGATGAAATTTTAACCCTAACAATTCCCTCCTTTCACACCTTTCAGGTGTGAACACCTTATTTCACCGTGATCATCTCCAAATCGTCATCAACTCCAGCAAGCAGAGGCAATTGGTAGGGGGGAGGTTGGTTTTCTTTGGACAGGGCTGTGGTGATCAAACGGTTAATCAGAGTTCTCAAGCAGGGAATGAAACAGCAGCCACAACAAGTGAGAATTCCTGCAAACACCCCAATAGACACCATAACAGAAATGAGCAGTCCCCTCCATTTCCCAAACATGTTAGTCATCCAATCATGAAAAGGGCTGTCTACACCAGAGTCCTCAGCCATTTGGTCTGACAAAGCACGCAAACCATTCAGAGCTTTGGTGACAGAGCCGTCTGGTGCAGTGTTGTTAGGGATGAAGGTGCAGCAGGAACCATCAATCATTGAGCAAACTCCACCCTTCTCAGCCAAAAGCATGTCTAGGGCCAATCTGTTCTGAACAGTCATGAGAGAGGTAGCAGCTAACTGCTCAGAGAGACCTGCCACAGCATCACGGGAGAGATTAGCCAGCCTCTGGACATTGTAGTGGACATAATTGAGTCTGTCAACATTTTTGTTAGTGGTCACCCAAGGGAGGATAGATTCAAAACCATTACCAATAGGACTTGCAAGCTTGTATTCGTCAGGCACACCCCTTGGAACCCCAATAGCGTCAAAGTAAGTGGGAGTGTTTCTAGTCAAGTCAAAGTCATCAGAGGTAACTGTGCGTTTGTGACGTCGACCAGGTGAGGATGCCAGTTTCTGGCCAAGCAGAGTGATGGGAAAAGCCAATCTGACCAGCGTACAAGTTCCAGACCAGGTTTTGGGAAGAACATTGTACAGAGTTTTCTTACCACAGTACCAAAACAAATCAGCACGAGCAATTTTCAAAGTTCCCATGTCAGCTCTAGAGGTTACATTTAGAGTGATGTTACACCAGTCAGGGAGTACATTACCAAGCTGTGTCACATTGTGTCTTGTCAAACAGGTGTACTGTCCCTCCTTAGGGGTGAAGACTGGAGGAATAGTGTCATTAGCAGCTACTGGAAACAGTCTGCTTAGGGCAGAGCAATGTGTCGGAGTGGGTGTCATGTGTATCTTCAGCATGCACTCAAAACCTTGTGGATCATGGTGTGGTAACAGTGGGGCAGGAACAGTGTACAGAGTAGGCCTGGGTGTAGTACAAACAATACAATTAGTGAAATTGTGAGTGTTAGCAGTGAAATACATCCAATCCAGCCAAGTGTTGCTCTCGGTGAAACCAGTTTCAAATGCAATTACACCTTCAGGGGTTGAGAAGTTTAGGTATTTAACACGATTGTCTTGGGTTAGGTCAGTAGAAGCGGGGCTGTTAGAGTCAGTCTTGGGTTTGACTGTGATAGTGAATTGACCTAAGGGGTCACGACCTGAAACATGAGCACCCAGTACATACATGCCACTATCAGTCAGTGCTGGTCTCTTCAGAGTCAGTATGAGTGGATTACAGGAGTAGTCTTTACACGGTCTGGGCGCCTTCTCTTGAAGTAAGGTCAGTCGTTGTTTTAAGGGGTTAGGTCCCTTGGAGGCCTTGGGTGGTCTGTAACCCCAGTCAGTGTAACCAGAGTTAGCAATGACATATGACCAGTAATTGCACCACTTCTTTTTTGAGGTAGTGTCACATGCATATTTCTCTGCCCCAACATATTTACTGTGGTAGGGTCTGCACTTGGCGACAGAACAGAAGTCGAAAGTAGCCACCCCATCCTCTCCTTCCACAAATTCCAAATTGAGGGGACCTATACATGTGTCAAGAGATCTCTTGGACCGAGTTTCTGGGGCTTCAGCATGAGAGTGGTTAACAAGCTGTTGGAGTTTAGTTATCTTCACCTCACCCCAGAGAATGGCAGGAATGATGACCAGTGTTATCAGCCCGAAAACCAACATTGTTCCCCTCAACCCGCAGAGGCCAGGCAGACGGAAAGGGTGCCATGGCTTGAGTGTTTCCATTGTTGTTGTTTGTTTTATTTTGTTATTTATTTTTTATTTTTTAGATTTTATGTATTTTAATTAGAATGTGTAATGCGAACAGCACCAATAGTGCAGTGAAGGATAAAACAACGAGTACAGTTATCACTTTTGTGTAGAAATAATAATTGTCAACACAGGTGTTTGAGTGTCCCTCTGTTAGTGCTATATTGACTGGTATATTCTCTGTGTTTATAGGAACCAATTCAATATTTGGTGGGGCAGACATAAGCTTTTACAGCCAGTGATAACAGGCGTGTTGGCCGACAATTGATATCTACTCTTTGGTGCCTGTATCTTGTGTTTCCAAATCAGCTCTAATCTCGCGCAGAGAGCGAGACGGTGGTGAGGATGGTACACAATGTGTCAGGTGGTGCCAATTAGCTCCTGCTTTTCCTTTTACACGGACAGCATGTGAGGTACACTCAATTACCTCATATGGTCCTGTCCACCTGGGCTCAGACCACTTTCTCTTGTGGACTTTCACCTGTACCCAATCCCCAGTTTTCAAAACAGGAGACTTTTCTGGAGTAGTCACGGGCTCCTCCTCCACGTTCTGCACCTGTTTGCATAGAGTTTGAATCAGTGCAGTTAGGGCAGTCATATAGTCATCACAGTCAATTTGCCACAGGTCCAGGGTTGGGAGATGTCCTCCCTCTCTTGGTGGACCTGGCATTGGTCGCCCAGTTAACAACTCATGAGGTGTCAGATGTGTTTTGCCATGAGGAGAATTTCTCATTGACATCAGTGCCAGGGGCAGAGCCTCAAGCCAGGTGAGTTTTGTTTCTGCACAGATTTTCGCAATTTTCCTCTTCAGAGTTTGGTTGGCTCGTTCAACTATTCCCTGTGAGGCTGGATGATAAACTGATCCAAATCTGTGAGTGATTCCCAGAGCCTTTTCCACTTCATTCAAGTGTTTGTTGTTAAAGTGGGATCCATTGTCTGACTTTATGGTGCGTGGAACTCCATATCTGGGGATCAGTTCATTCTTCAGCCACTTGATCACTGACTTTGCATCTTCTTTTCTGCAGGGGATAGCTTCTACCCACTTAGTGAATCTATCCACCATGACCAACAGGTATCTGTATCCTTGCACTCGGTTTTCTGCTCCCATGTCAGTGAAGTCAATGGTGATGTCTTTAAATGGAGCGTCTGGAACTGGAAACTTGCCCAATGGACACTTGTAGGTGGGTCTTGGGTTGTGTTCATTACAGACGGTGCATTCAGTGATGTAGTTGTCTACCAAGCTTGACATATGTGGATGCCACCACAAGGTGTCGACATTTTTCAGAGTGGTTTTCTTACTTTCATGAGCTGGTCCATGAGCCTGTTTCAGCAACAGCTGGCACAGTTTTGACGGAGCCACAATTCTTCCATCATGGGCTCTCCAAAGTCCCTCCTTTTGGGTGGCACCTTTCTTTATCCACTCATTCTTTTCATACGCTCCTGCTTGGTTTTGCATGTCTTTGATGTCTTCTTCAGTCAGATTCGGGAGTTGTGGGGCCACAACAGCCATCATTTGTCCTTGATATCCTCCTGCTCTTTTGGCTGCTGCATCGGCGGCTTCATTTCCTTTAGCCACATCAGAGGAGATTTTTTGGTGTCCTTTACATTTCATCACAGCAATTTCTCGTGGGAGGAGTACAGCTTTAATCAGCTCCTCAAGTTGTTCTTTGTGCTTCACAGGGGTGTTTGCTGTGGTCAGGAAACTTCTTCTCACCCACTGTGGTCCATCTACATGTACAGCTCCATGTGCATAGGCTGAGTCAGTGTAGATGTTGGCTCTTTGTCCTTCGCTGAGCTGCAGAGCTCTGATTAGTGCTATTACTTCAGCCAGTTGTGCTGATGCTGGTTGTGGTATGATCCCTTGTTCCAACACTTCATGTTTGTTTCCTGATTGCTTCACCACAGCATATGATGCAACATTTCCATGCTCACCTTTGTAGCAGCAACCATCTGTGTAGAGGATGAGATCAGGTGTTTGCAGTGGTTTTGCTTGTAGGTCTGGTCTGAGTTTGATGTCTTTTGCTGCTATTTCTGCACAGTCATGTGGAAGATGTTCTTCTGTGGTCATGTTGGTGGCCATATTTATTCCATCTGTGTAGTAGGTGATGTGTGGCTGTTTCAGTGCAGCTGAGATTTTCATTTTTCTTGCTGGTGAAAAAGTGAATGCACTTGAGTTCAGGAAGGCCACTACACCATGGTTTGTGTTTATCTTCAATGGATGGCACATTACCATGTGTTCTGTTTTTGTCACAGCTTTTGCCAGAGCAGCGAGATGTCGTGCACAGCCTCCTTGTCCTGTTTCCATGTTGTCCAATTTTGAGCTGTGATACATCAACACTTTTCTTTCTCCCTCCTTTTTCTGATAAAGGACGGCATTAACAATGCCTTCCTTTTCAGAAACATCCAAATGAAAAGGTGCGGTGTAGTCTGGGCTGGTGAGCGATGCGGCAGCTGCCAGGGCACATTTAACATTTGTGAAAGCTTCTTCAGCTGCTGTGGTCCAAGCGAGGGTGGCTGTGAGGTTTCTGTTGCCTGCTGCTGATATCATCTCTCTCAAGGGCTGAGTCAGATTGACATAGTCCGGAACATAGTTTCTGCTGTATCCAGCCAGGCCAAGAAAAGCCAGCATGTGTTGCACAGTGACAGGTTTGCCATGGTTCAAGATGGAGTTTCGCTGACTGGTGGTGAGTGTGTGTCCATCTCCAGAGATTTGTCTTCCCAGGAATGTCACAGTTTGTCTGCACACTTGAATTTTCTCCTTTTTGACTTTGTAACCCACAGATGCAAGTTTCATCAACAGTGAATGTGTGGCCTGAAGGCAGGTGTCAACTGATGGTGCAGCCAGCAGTAAGTCATCAACATACTGGATGAGGAGGACGTCGTCTGGGAGCTCCAAATCCTGTAGATCAGCCCAAAGAGCAGCGTTGAACAGTCCTGGGCTGTCTCTGAAACCTTGTGGCAGTCGTGTGTAGGTGTATTGTCTACCCCTGTACGTGAAGGCGAAAATCCGTTGTGAGCTGGGGGTCAACGGGAGACAGAAAAAGGCATTGGCCAGGTCGATTACTGTGAAGAACTTGTGAGATGGGGTCAGATTCTGGAGGGCGAGGTAGGGGTCAGGGACAGGCAATGCAGTTGATTTCGTGGCAGCATTGACAGCTCTGAAGTCTTGTACCATTCTCCAGCCTTTACCTTCAGCTTTTGGCACGGGGAGGATGGGCGTGTTCCACGGTGAGCGACAGGGGATCAGAACTCCAGCTTGAAGGAGACCCTCAATGGTGTCAGCAATCCCTGCCTCCTGTTCAGCTTTCAGACGATATTGAGGCCTCCAAACAGGATGTTGGTTTGGTAGGGGCTCGACATCAACAGGATGTGTGGAGATGAGACCAACGTCATATGGACCTGTAGTCCACAGAGAGGATGGGATGTGAGCAATCAGTCTGAGTGTGTCAGGATGGTCTGTAGAGTCCGATCCATATTGTCTTGTGATGTCCAGTGTCTCTGAGACGCCTGTGTCAGATCCTGAAAAGCAGATTTTCCACATATTGGCCTCATCATTCCTGTAGAGATGGGGAGGATGGGACAGAGTCCAATGCAGCTGCAGGGCTCTCTTGATCATGGGGCCTAAGGACTTTGCTTCGTGACCCTCTCCTACGGCCAGTGTGATGTGAGGAGCAGAGTGTGAGTCCAATGTATACCAGGAGAGTTGTTCTGGTGTGAGCTGGCAGTGTGCTGCTACTCCTTCCTGTCCGATGTAAATGTCTCTCACATCCAAGCTCTCTTTTCCTCCCTCCTTTTCTTCTGCCCAGGCTTGTGAATACTCTTCATCAGGGACCGTTATGAAGTTATATGTACAATGCAAAGGATCTGAGGGGTCAGTGAGTGTGAAGTGAGTCTGGATCCATGGTTTCCATTCCATGTAGGCATATTGGACGTGTGGTGTTTTCTCTCCAGTGGAGATAAGGCGCGTCCAGAAGACTTGGGTGAGCTTTTCTGTTAGATCTTGAGCGGGGGCCAGGTAGAGAATTCTTTGGTGTGGGGAGGGAGGTGTTGATGGGGAGTGTATGACCAGACCCTGGTCACTGCACTGTATTGTGAGACCCAATTTGGCCAGGAGATCTCTTCCAAGTAGATTTACAGGACAGTCAGGGGCAAATAAGAACTGATGTTCCAGTGTTTGTGCTCCAAACTTCACTGCCAATGGTTTTGTGAAACGTTGAACTTGTGGATTTCCTGAGTAACCGACAATGGTGAGAGTTCGTGTAGACAGAGGCAGAGGGGTGTTGATACTTGACACTGCAGCCCCTGTGTCAGCCATCAATTCGTACTTCTCATCATTAATCATGCAAGTCACCATCGGCTCGGCTGTGGGTGGAATTAGCAGACTTGCACTGAACTCAGGAGCCCGTCAGTAGTTAGAGTTGTAGTCATCCCCATTCCAGGCTGACTGTGACATTTGCTGTGGATATGAGTTTAAGCCTCCTCTTCCTCCTCTTTGCATCATGCCTCCTCTTTGCATCATTCCTCCTCTATGTGTCATTCCTCCTCTGTGTGTCATTCCTCTTCTAGGATATGGGGGTGGTGGATAGTGTCCACCTTGTGGTGTGGAGGCGTTCTCTGGACAGTCTCTGATCCAGTGTGTGTGTGCACCGCAGCCATAACAGGTACCACTAGAGTGTGTCTGTCCTCTTCCACGAAAGCTTCCTCTTCTTCCTCTTGGTGCCCATTGGTTCTGGGATCCATAGTTCAGCTGAGATCCATAGTCCTGCGGTTGAGTCTGATTTTGTGGCTGACTGAGTGATGACACAGCGGATTGAATAGATTGAACAGCGTCAGTGACAGTTTTACGGAGGTCATCCGCTTCTTCCACTGGAGTGTTTGCAACCATCTGTTTGGTCTTGGCTTTGTCTTTGAGAGTGTTCTTCTCTGCTACTTGCTGCTTGAGTAGTGTTTTGGTCAAACGGTCCACTTCTTCTTTGTCATCTTCTTTTTTGTGGCTGTGTCGTCTATACCAGTGGGTGATATGTTCTCTCCATTCACTATCCGTCTTGCTTGATAATCCCACCACGTCTTCCAGCTTTTCCTGCACCGGCCCTGGCAATCCTTTCTGACACTGATCTCTCCAGAGAGTTGTTATAGCTTTAGTTGAGTCATGTCTTGTCCCAGTGTTGTCTTCCCACACCTGTTCTGCTCTTTTTAGATACTCATGGATATCTTCTCCCTCTTTTATGCGAAGTGACTTCACAGAGTGCAGATCTTGTGGTGTTGGGTGCCGGTCTCTTAGCACTCTCCACAGAGCATTGCGATGTATGTTGAAAGGTTCATGGTTGGGGCTGTAGCGTGATACGCCTGCAAGCTCCAGAAGACGATCAGCTTCTCCATTTCCTTCAGTTCTGGCCAACAATGCTCTGAGATCTCCGAGGCACAGATCATCTCCTGCAGTGAGGCTTTCCAGCATCTTTATCCAATGGCTAGCTCCTCCTGTCAGAGGTGGCAGTTTCTCCACCAAGCCTTCCATGTCTCTGTGTTGAAAGGGGACGTACACAGCCCTCCTGTTCCCAGCCAGTCTGAGAGGATAGTTCCCTGGTTTGGATGTCTTGATCTGGTGAGTGTCTTTTCTTGGTCTGAGGTCATATCTTGGTGGAGGTGACTGTGCAGAGGGGAACATGTGACCTGCGAAGTGTCCTGTTATGGTTCCTTGAACTCCTCCAACCTCTACAGGGCTCCATTGGTCTGGGTCAGGATTCAGTTGCCATTCTCTACTCCTCTCCATGTCATTGATGAGTACAGTGTCTTCCTGGCAACTTCCATGCTCTGAGTCTCCATCATAGTCGTCCTCTTCAGTCTCTGTGTCTGTTGGATTTATCAGGGGAATTCCTTCAGAATCGACAGCTGCTGGAAGATGTGGGGTTGAGGTGATTCTTTTGTGTTTCCTCTTCTTCTTGATTTTTTCACTGTAGGTCTGTGTGTCTTGAGGCTGTGGTGGTGTGCTTCTAGACTTTTCTGATGGTTGTCCTATAGTCAGTTTCAGTTGAGTCAGTTGTTCATTTTGGACTTGCACCACATCTATAAGTTTTCCCACCAGTTCACTCGTTTCTTTCTGGAGTTGTGTTGAGGTGTCATGAACTGGATCCTCCACTTCCAATGCTCCTTCTTTCACAATGAGTGTTCCTCTTGTTATTGGCAGGATGGGTGCTTGAACAGCTGCAGGTTGGGATGTTCTGAAGGGGTTGTGGTCTGAATATGGGGGATCTGAGTGAGTCCCAGGTTGAAGTCCATCCCAGAGGTCAGGCACAGGGGCATATGGTGGGGGAGCTGTTGGGGCATGTGACGTGTCCAGTAGGGAGGGGTATAGGCCAGTCTGTGGTCTGTTTACTTTGGTGCTGATTGTTCTTGGGGTGACTTTGCATGTTGTAGTCTGCATGTTTTCTTCTTTTTCTTTCTTTGTTTGTGTCTTGGATTCTCCTGCTTCAGTCATGTATTTGCAAATTGTTGAGATTCTTGCTTCTTTGTCCTTCAATTTATCCACTGCCTTTTTTCCCCACAAGTGTTTTCCTCCTTTCTCCCAATTTGTCTTGGCTCTTCTGTAGGCTGTTGTTGCAGTGACGCCTATGAACCTGATGGTGGCAGAGTTGGGGAGAGCTGATGTTGGTTCAGCATCCAGAAGTCCTTCCGCAATCCATCTTTCCCATTCCTTTTCCACTTCTTTTCTTATTCCTGTTGTGCTTTTTCCCTCCTTTGTGGCAGTCTCCTCCAATTTCCTGATTATCCAGTCCTTCAGTTCTCCTTGGTTGCGGGGTTTCAGATCATCAGTTTCCTCCATGTTATTCCAAAGACAGATGTCTGTAGTCAGTGAGGGAGGGGTGTGAGGATCTCCGGTTTCAGTGAGTCCAGTCCTTTCCTCTTCAGTGGGGGCGATGTTGTGTTGACACTGCTCAGGAGAATCTAGGGTGATGAACAGACTTGAAAGTCAATCCTTGTCTTTATCTTCCAGCAGTGATGTTGGTATTGTAGTGTGATTGTCACTCAAAATCGGTTCTCAGTCCAGAGCACTCTTCTCAAGGCAAAACCGTTTTGTAATAAATTTTTTTTTTTTTCAATCAATTGTCTTATTGTTATTATTATTTGATGTAGTTAATTTGGCTTGCTATTTTATTCTTAATTTGTTGTTATTTAGTTTGCTGTCATTATTGTTGTCTCTAACTTTATTTCATCAACCTAGTTATTCTACTTATTATTTACTTTATCTTAGGTTATTTATTCATTTCATCAACTTAGTTATTCTACTTATTATTTACTTTATCTTAGGTTATTTATTCAACTTTAGGTGAATGTTGCTTATGTTATTTTGTTTCAAATTGTTCAGTTATTCTAATTGATCTTTTATTTAGAGGGCAAAATTTCTGGTATTATTTACAAGTATACTATTATCATTCTCTATTTCAGTTATTCCCCTCTAATTATTTATGTACTTTTATTGGCCACTAGATGGTGTCGAATTAAATTGTATAGTTGTGGTATTTGGCCTTGATATTTTAAGTTTCGTTTTCAATACGTCACGTTTAGCGTCACCTCTCACACCAGATGATACATTTCAATTCCACAATTCAGACAGTTATAACCAAACAGTTTTAACCCTTAAAATGCATTTCCCACAAACAACATTTTCTCCCCTCAGCAGCCAGTCAGTTTGTATGGCATAACACCCGAGCAACTGACCCAATCAGTGAAAACTAGTAGCCAGTCAGTTTGTATGGCATAACACCCGAGCAACTGACCCAATTAGTGAAATGCTGCTTCTGTTATCACCGTTAGGTTTCCACAGCACGAACAGCTTGTGTTATCACCGTTAGGTTTCCACTGTTCGCTTTATTTCACCAAGACACTACCATATTCTCACTGAGACACTGCTGATGTTGCCCCCCCCACACAGCATTAACAATCCCACACAATTCACAAACATTTAGCAAAGCACAAACCCAAATGACACACAATTCACAGACAAAGATTTACGTTTCCTAGGACCGAGGGACTCTATCCCTTTACACGTGTAACATTTGAACCTTGTTTTTCCTTTAAACTTTTTTAACCTTTTAACCTCTTTTCTTCAACTTTATTTACTTCTTTTAACTTCTTTTTCTTCAACTTTGTTCATCTTTTAACTTCATTTACTTCTTTTCCTTTTTTCACTGTTAACCTTGTTCACTGTTTGACTTTATTTGCTTCTTAACTTTTTCACTTTTAACCTTTTCTGAAACTTAAGAACTCTATCTCAACATGTTTTAATCTCTGAGGCCTTTGCCTCCAAACCAATGGTACCAGCTTTAAAGGGTATTTTAATGATCCAATTTTATGTTCAGTCAATCTTGTTATCATAAGTCTTAACTTTTACCTTTAAGTCATCCAACCTTACCTCCTCTTCACTCACATAAATTTAGAATGTTCAATCTGCAGAATTTGGTTCTGTTTGAACAACAGGTTTCTGCTCACCTTTCCTTTGGGGCCCCTGTGAGTGACGAGAAGTCCAGCGGAGTGACTCCGGTCCCGGCAAAAACAGGCCGTCCGTCCCGGTTTCCAATTCCTAGATCCTCTTCTCAAATCACGTCAGGGTCACCAAAATTGTCAGGCGTGTTCTTTGATTTGAGTGAGGACAAACAACGACGTTCCGGTTAACTATTTATTCAAATTGGATCATTAAAAACTTGTATACAAGGACCTTCTCTGTTCAGGAAATCACAGTCTGCAAGCAGTTAGCTGTAACCACCGTTCCAGAAAAGGATGCCAAAACTCTATTTTCCAAGCATAATATAATATTGCTCAATGTGTTTGTAATTAGCATTCATTGGTTAAAACAGGTGGGGAGGAGCTGTGGTTTAGACTTAGCTCTCCCTTCGTTGGTGCACAGGCTGGTCCCAGCCTCTTGGCACTTGATGTATCCAACCACGAAGGACAGCACCCTGAAAAGAAACCTCCCTAATCTGCATAATTCATGATTTATCTGGAGTGCTTCTTCCGTCTCTAAGTCTCTGACCCCAGCGATGATCTACGTAGACCTTGAGATGCTCCTGCCTTTGTTACTTTCTCAGATTACTTTCACAAAATGTTCTCCTATCCTCCCTTCACACAGCACAATAAACAACAAATGCACTCAAGGCCATAGTGTAGATCATTTGAGGCTCTCTGGTGACCTGACCTGACCCTTACATGTATTAATCCTTCGTACCACGGGACTAATGCTTGATTCCCTCTCATTGTTGTCAGGTCACTTCAGCACAGTTTCAATCTTTAACATAACTTCAAAGCCATCATTGTTTATTACTCAGTAGTTACATACAGTTTAATGCATTATCAAAGAGGAAGAGTTTTCAGAGGTATTTATTGGAGAGAGAGAGAAGGACGGAGAGAATGAGTGTGTCCTCTCTGTCATGTAAGTGAGAGTGCTTAGAGGTAGGAAATGAATCTTTCATAAGTATTCAAAATGCACAATCAACACCAATAATCATCAGTAGTGTATAAGTGGTGAATCATCTAGAACTTATCATTGAAATATCAAATGGATTATGTGTTTAAAATCATTTACTAATCAAGTTATAATGTATCCAGCTTACCTCAAAACAAATAAAATGGAGTATATATGTGTAATATTATCTTCTAAGGAACTAATACAATGGAGTATATAAGTGTGATATTATCTAATCAGTAACTAAAGTGGGGTTATATTTCTAACAAATCAGTGATAGTATATGAGATGAAATTTTAACCCTAACAGTATCTAACATGATTTGTTAGTCTGACACAGTCACAGGAGGAGTTTCCCTGAAGCGCAGTAAAAGCAAGCCATCAGAGTACGTAGGTCACCTGAACATTGGGGGAGTGCTGGAGCTGTGCCAGAGGGGTATGTAATTCAAAGATAACACAAAAACATTGTAGACCAGGGCTCTGTATGACTGCCATTCCAGTAAAAGTTAAGTTGAGAACTGATAAATGCACATGCACAGTTTGGACAACAAATGAAGGTGAAACTGAAGCCCTGATGACTCTGAAGAACGAATCATCAGCAGCACCTTGAGAACCTGCTCACCTGAACCAAAGGTCGCTCCAAAGAGTCTGAAACAAGAATACAGCCCGGCTCAGCTGGAAAGGCAGAGGGAGAGGGCCATGGGGCAAAGGAAACAGACCACTTCAAGTGAACACAGTGGTGAACCAGAATGCCAAAGGAAGGTAAAACTACAACCAGAAGAAACACTGATGTCACAAACGGATGCAAACAGAAGATACAGCAACAGATTGAAGAAAAACAATAACTTAAGGCAGTTATGCAAGTGTTATTGAAGAAAGAGGAAGAGGCGGGAGCAAGAGAGTTGATTACAAGGCAACTGATGATGAACTAATGCAGCTTCGAAATGGAAAAAGACACAGCCCCTGAGATTTCTGGACTCCAGATGACCAACAGATGGGCAAAGAAGTAGCAACCTCAGTGTGTCCGATAGCAGCAAGAACCAGTGGACAAACCCAGCATGAACTATGGTCCTTTATGAATATGATTAATTAAACTGGCTGGCAGACTACCAGACCTCACTGAAGGAGCACACAAGTGGATCACAAAGTTAGTAGAAGGCACAGCAGATGTCAAGATGGCATTGAGGAATATGGAAGCCCAATTAATGCATGTCATTGGTAAGCAAATGGCAGAAGAAATGAATCAGCAGCTAGTGAACAAACTAGCCCAGCTGCAGCTTGGTGAACCCATCAAGCAGAAGAAAGATAAAGTTGAAACACAAGCTCCAGTGGCGATAGTGACCCAATCAAGGCCACCACAGCCAACAGGAACAGAACCACAACTGCCTGTAACACAAGCCCCAGCTCAAGTCACCAACTCTCCAATATCAAATCCAGTGGCAACAGGGAGACCAGTCAGTGCACCAGTACCACCCATACATGTGCATGACACAACACCAAGTGGAGGATATCAGAATCCTCCAGGAAGACCAGCGACCAGCACCAAGAGGAGCCCCACAGAAAAACCAACGATCATATCAGCAAGCTCAGTCTTAGGAAGGAGTCAATGACAGACCATCTACTGATGCACCATGTTGGGGGTGTGGGCAAAGAGGACACCAACGCATAACCTGTCGCACAAGACCATGGACATCCCCAGCTCCAAATTGGCAATGGAGGGACCCAGAGGAGCCAGGAGGGTGACTATAGTGCCACCACTATCTGCACAAGCACAGGAAGAGCCCGCCATACCAGTAATCATACAAGATCAAAAAATCCCACAGTACTAGAGTAGAAACTAGTAGAAATATCTGTAAAGAAAGAAGAGGAAATGATGAAGAAAATTCTATTGGATGAAAAAAAGGACTTTACACATACAACAGAGGACTCAACATCAACACAAAACTGATGTGAGAAATGTGAAGTTGGCTCAACCAATATGCATCAAGATAAAGCCTAAAGCTCACCTTCCATACCAAAGACAAAATCCACTGAAGCAACATGCCACTTAAGTAATTAAACCAACAATCAAAAGGCTGTTAAAAGCTGGAGTGTCGGTTAAAAAACAAAGAGTTAATGTAGAACACAATTTTTCCAATCAAAAAATCACAGTCTAATGATTATAGATTATAGACTATAGACTAGTGCATCATTTAAAAGCTGTCAACTTTATTGTACAGGCTGACACTACCATTGTCCCAGATCCTCACACCTTACTCTCACATATACCACCTGTTGCTGAAGGGTTTATAGTAATTAACCTATGTTCAGCCTATTTCATTGTTTCCATTCACTCAGATTTGCAACACATTTTGCAAGGGGAGGAGATGATTGGCTGAACAGTGAAGAACTATCTTGAACATTGGTCTTCCTTAATGCCAAGCATTCCAAAAACCCAGGAACTCCTGTTGCATGCCCGTCCTCTGTTGTACTGAAATTCAAATAATAATGCATAATTGATCATTCACTCAAACATAAACACCCACAATAACAAAAACAGAATGCTGCTGTAATCATAGTGAAAAGGAATAAATCAAAGCAAAACATTTCAAAAGTTTTCACCTCAATATATTTTACCATAATCATAATCTAAATGAATCTTATCATAAACTAGTTATGAAACAATAACAGAATTCACTACAGACTGACACAAAATCTTTGCATCATTTTAAGGCATCTTGTAACATGTTTATGCTACAGCTAGATGAACTAGCATTGCAAAATGTGACTGCCCCATAGTTGTGCATTCTTGTGTGTGTGTGTGTGTGTGTGTGTGTGTGTGTGTGAGAGACTGGTTAGGCATCATACAGGCCAATATATTTTTAGACAGATCAGTGTAGTGGAATTTGAATGTAAGTGGTCTGCATAGCCTACCTTCCTTTTATGACCAAATTTTCTCTCATCTATAAGAATAAGTTCCCCTCTTCTTCCAATGGTCTGATTGCCTCTACTTCTCATTCTCTTCTTTGCAGCTTTGCAAACCCTCTGCAGCTTGTCAGCAAGTTTTGTCAGCGTTGCAGAGCTCTGAGTAATCTGGCATCATGTCCACTTGTTGTAGGCAAAGGCCTTAAGCAAATATGTAATAGATCAACCACATAAATGTCTTTGATTTAGCATTGTGTATTGAAGTCAGTTTCATTAATTGTCTAAATCTCTTGATTTGTAACTACAATTTCTTATTTGCACATAGGCTACTCAATTAACCACACACCAGTTTCAAGTTAGTTGACTAATTAATGAATTGGAAAGATAAGGAAACATTTATTTTTGATTCATTGCCAATCTATATATTTTGTATTATTTTATAGATTATTGTCAGAATATACACTCCCATTGCCAATTATTCACTGAGATGTTTCTAAGGTTTCTATATTCTTTGATTCCATTCAGTGATTGGTCATTCTTAGGGATTTGGAAGTGACATCATCTAAAACTCAGGGTTTTTTTTCTTTATTGGTGAGATTAAGTGACAGACACAATTCAGAGACATTACACAGACAACATTACACCAAGTGGACTAAAAGTACAAACAGTGGACATACAGTACAAACAACAACAGAAAACGACATAAAGTTACAATGGTATTGTCGGGTAAAAAATAAACGTCTGAAAATGGGCCAGTTGTGATCAAAGACCGTTTATTCTCTCCAACATTTAATGATACAAAAATCTAAGTCTGGGAGGGAGTCCACCAAGGTCACAAAAAATCAACAAAGTGTGGAGGTGCTCCCTTTGAAAATGTTCTAAGTCCGACAGAGCTTGGTGCAGTAGAGTTTAACCCACGCGACGGCGAGGTTAGAAACCCGAGTCAGATCCGGATCAGACTGACCCGGAGGGCTTTGCACTCATTTTTTATACCCCCCAAAATGCACAACCTTTTTATTTAAATTTAGGTAGGTTTCCACCTTTGTTTTCCTTAAACCTAATTTTATTTGTCCAAACAATCATGGTGTCACTTTTTACACCTTAGCCCCTGCCCTAAACAGGCACGGCTATCTCTTATTATCACGTTTTCTCTACCCGTGCCGGGTTTTTCCCACTCTTATGTTGTCATAGTTGGCACACTTCACCCCTGCACCTGGTGTCCGCACCTGTGGTCTTAGGCTTTCTGGAACTTTCCCCATAGTGGACACTCACCCCTCCCCCTTATTCTCTCTCTCTTACTGCACAGGGTTAAGTTTTGGTCCTTCCCACATACACTAGCTCCTCCCTCTCTTTCTCTCTTTCACACAGGGTTGAGTTTTAGGCCCTTCCTCCTACACTCGCTCCTCCCCCTCTCTCTCTCCGCCTCTCTCTTCACAGGGCTCTATTTTGGTTTTTTCCATCTACACTCACCCCTCCCTACTCGCTCCCTCAACTTCTCAGAGCACAGTGCATTTTCCTTTTTTTTTCCACAACAGTATGTATACAGGTTTTTTGATTTCCAGTTTAAGAGAATTGTTTTCTTGGCAACAGTTAGAGAAATGAGCAAGCTGTTCTTGTATTTGGTAAATAAAAGAGACTGAATGACTAATAAAACAAATTAATAAAAATGCACTGAAGGCTGCCCCATCACATGGATGGATGTTGCTAGGGACGCTTGCATCTCCATCTCCTCCCTCATCAACATCATCCTTGTCTGCTGGTGGGAGTGGGACATTGCATGCCTTACAAATGCTGTGCAGTATCGCACATGCCATTATGATGCAGAGTGTGCCGTATTTCTGAATGCAGAACATGGAATCCCTCTCTCCATCACACTTTTGCTTTTGTGTGCCCTGTGACGAGGATAAACCCTCCTCTTAAACCATATTCTATAAACATAATTAAACACTTTAAATTTGAAACAATTTGGCAGGTTATCATTAGGCATGTCATTGTCTAACCTGTTATAGTTAATTTGGGCTTGTGTCTGTGGCGTCTGAAAAGAGGTAAGAAGCCAACAGTGTAAGGGATATCCGTTATCCCCAATTAGGTGACACCCAGGTGCCTCTCAAACAGCTGGTTCACGCCACTTTCATTTAGGATGCTTGCATCATGGGTGGACCCAGGCCACTTGGGTACCACATCCAAAATGTTGTACTGTTGTCTGCATCAAACACTACTTGTGTGTTGATACTGTGGTACCTCTTCCTGTTGACATAATGCTCTCTTCCATGCTTGGAGCAATGATCTTAATATGTGTGCCATCGACTACACCAACCACTCCAGGGAAGCCAGCTATTTGCATGAATGCAGTTTGCTTCTGTTAAATTACCCGGGGTGTAGTTTGGAAGTCAATGAAATGCATCACGAGGTGAGGAGCAGTGAGGGCCATTATTGTTTCTGTAACAATTCTGCTAATCAATGGTTGTGATGGCCCCAAATCATCAGCATTGCATTTTTCCTGTGGCGAGATATCAAAGTATTGTGATGACCTTTAATTCTGCTGTGAAAGCTCTGCTGTGTGATGTTACTGATGAGATGATGTCCCTTATTAAATCTGTGACAAAAATAATGCCCGCTTTGTCCAAACAATACCGTTTGATCAGCTGCTCATCAAACAAAGCCTCAGTGCCATACTGGCAATTCCTTGCCACTTACAGATGGAGCCATATAAGGTTCCCTTGTTTCAGTGATGGGTACTTGGCTGGTACTTGGCTGATCCTTAGCTGGTTCTTGGATGGCCGATAAGAAGAAGAAGAATCTTTATTGTCATTGTACAAATATACAACGAAATTTCGTTTGGCAGCATCTCTTTGTAGCAGCACCAAGAAAGAAAAAAAAAGATAATGATAATAATAATAATAATAATAATAATAATAAATAAATAAAAATTGCATAAATAGTAAAAAACAGTAAAGTGCAGGTAAAAGTTAAATATAAATGAATAGTTGTGTTTAAAGTGCAAAAGTTATTGTCCATTGGGCTGGGAGGTGGTAGTGTGTGTGGGGTGGGTATTGGGTGGGGTTATGATTACTGCAGCAGACTCTTCACAGCCCTGGGGAAGAAACTGTTCTTCAGTCTGTTGGTGCGGGCTCTCATGAATCTAGGTCTGCCAGAGGGGAGGATGGAGAATAGAGAGTGTCCTGGGTGGGTGGGGTCATCCTGGATCTTTGTGGCCCGTCGGAGGAGACGGCTCGAGTAAATCTCCTCTAGAGGTGGGAGTGGGGAGCCGATGATCCACTGAGCAGTCTTGATGACCTGCTGCAGTTGTTTCTTCTCCGATGCAGTGCAGCTGGCATCCGTAGGTCAGGACACTCTCTATTGTGCAGTGGTAAAAGTTTTTCAGCAGAGGTGGAGGGAGTCTGTTCCTCTTCAGCGTTCTCAGGAAGAATAGACGCTGCTGGGCCTTTTTAATGATGTGGGTGGTGTTCACAGTCCAGCCCAGGTCCTCTGAGATGTGCAGTCCGAGAAATTTGAAGTTTTTGACCCGCTCCACCTCTTCTCCATTGATGCTCAGGCCTGAGTGTAGTGTGGTCCTTGTCTTCTGGAAGTCAATGATGAGTTCTTTTGTCTTCTTGGTGTTAAGGTTGAGGTGGTTGTCGCTGCACCAGGCTGTCAGTGCTCGGACCTCTTCCCTGTATGGTGCCTCATCATCTTTGTTGATCAATCCAACAATGGTTGTATCATCCGCAAATTTGATGAGGGTGTTGGAGCCATGGGTGGCGACGCAGTCATGGAACCCTAATGGAACCCATGGAACCCTAATGGAACCCTGCTGAGTCGGGGGTAATGTGATCTCCCATGATGACATAGTTAATGAGGCCCTGACTCGAAAAGCCCCTAAAGAGCCTGAGCGAAAACCAGCTGCGATGCCTCATTTGTCCACGGGGAGGAGCAGTGATTATGTTCTGCTTTCAGTGAGTCTAAACCTTAGACTGTATAAAAAGGTCAAATCCGAGGTCTAAAAGTAATGATGACCGCCAGTTTTTATATTTACTAATCTGTAAAAAGCTGCAGGTCATTTGGATTTTTTATAACCAAAAAGGAAAAGTGTGTTTCTCTTCTATAAGACCTGCCTCTCGCTCTCTCCCGATCTGCAGAGGAAGAAGTTAATGCTGTCAAGTTAATGTCTAACTTTGTCAGCATATACAGCATGCATGACCTAACAGAACTGCAAAAACTCTCGAGGATACGTCTTTGACTGAGTTACATTCAAGAACATTTTTTCAACAACAAAAAGTAAATTCACTCGAGCGGTAATTTTTTCGATCACTCGGCTGTGTTTACTGTTTCAGGTGTCATAGTTATGATGGTCAGACAGATGAATTAGTCCTCTAACACATCCTACAGTTTCACACAGAGTTTTTCAGTATAGAAGCAAGCCAGGTTTAAGTGTCAGGAGTCACTGTCGGGATGAAAGTAACAGCTGTCATTTCGTCCCTCTGCACATTAACAATGAGCATTTCTGTCACCCTGCCAGCACCACGGTCACACTGTATGTGTTACAGGACTGATTAAAACACACAACATAAACAATGTGACTGTATATACATGTAGATAGTGCAGGAGGAGGGCAGTGACCAGTGGATCACGGTGGACCAGGAGAAGAGGCCATCAGCATAGGAGGGCGGCAGAGATCTGTTTTGGCCCAGGTCTCAAAGGAGTCAGTGCAGTAAAAAGAAAAAAAAAAGTTAGACCTGTTATTTAACAACAATTCACACAGAGGCTAATTTGAATGAAAGAGTGGTAAAAAGCAGCATGTCGATGAGCTGATTGATTGTTCATTCTAAAAATGAAATTTAATACATTTTTAAATAAGATAAAAAGTGGCCATAGGGGTGGAATCAAACCCAGTGTTGCTGCAGAGAAGACTACAGACTACAGACCCTGTCCGGCTGAACTAAATGACTATAGACCGGTGGCCCTGACTTCACACATCATGAAGACTTTGGAGCGGCTGATTCTACGTTTACTGAGGCTTGAGGTCAAAGAAAAACTCGATCCCATGCTGTTTGCATACAAAGAACACATTGGAGTGAATGATGCAGTCCTCTACATGCTCCACCGTGCCCTCTCTCCTCTGGAGGAATCTGGTGCTTATGTAAGAACCATGTTTTTTGATTTTTCAAGCGCATTTAATACCATCCAACCCAACATACTCAAAAACAAGCTCAAAGAGATGGGAGTGGATCCTTCCTTTGTCTCCTGGATCACAGATTACCTGACAGAAAGGCCACAGTTTGTCAGGTTGGGGAACTGTTTTTCTGGGACATTAATGGGCAGCACGGGGGCTCCACAGGGGACTGTCCTGGCTCCATTCCTGTTCACACTGTATACAGCGGACTTTAAATACAACTCTGAGTCCTGCCACATCCAGAAATACTCAGATGACACTGCTATTGTGGCATGTATTAGGAATAGACAGGAATCTGAATATAGGGATTTGATAAAAGCCTTCAGTGACTGGAGTCACAAAAACTGTCTCATGCTGAACACCTCAAAGACAAAGGAAATGATCATGGATTTCCGTAGGTCCAAGCTCCCTCTTCAGCCAGTGAACACTTGTGAAGTGGACATCGAGGTGGTGACAACCTATAAATATCTAGGTGTTCACCTTGATAACAAGTTGGACTGGTCTGTTAACACAGATGCACTCTACAAAAATGGGCAGAGCCGCCTCTTTTTCCTAAGAAAGCTCAGATCTCTAAACATCTGTAATAAGATGCTGCAGATGTTTTATCAGTCTGTGGTGGCAAGTGCTTTATTTTATGCTGCAGTCTGCTGGGGAGGAAGTTTAGGGAAAAAGCAGGCAAAGAGGCTGGATAAGCTTGTCAAGAAGGCTGGCTCTGTCATTGGAGTAAAGATGGACTCTCTGGAGGAGGTGGTGGAGACATACACAATGAGAATGATGGAGGCCATCCTGAACATCCACTTCATAACACCTTGATGGATCAAAGAAGCAGCAGTGGTGGACGGCTCCTCTCTCTTCGGTGCAGGACAGAAAGATATCGAAGATCCTTCATACCCACAGCCATCAGACTGTTTAATTATTATGCAAATTTAAGATGAGCTATTAGACAAATTAATTTCCCTTTGGGATCAATAAAGTATTTTCTATTTCTATTTCTAGACCCTAGTCTCTCCAGTGTATGGGGTGCCTGCTCCTGTTATGAATAAGTTATAATTTGATGCTATATTTAAGCTAACTGTCCTCATGTTCTCACTACAGGCTGCTCTGTTGTCAACAAACACACGTGGCGATGACACTGTAACAGAACTACACAGCTGTTAAATGATTGGTTGTTTGCCTATTACTCATAGCGTCCAGAGATATGATAGGCTGTTTCAATGAGCCAGGCAGGGAGCACACGTGGGACTGTCTGCTGGATGATTGGCTGTTCATGAGGAACTAGTGCTGTAACTTGTGATCTAACAAATTACTTTTGAAATAAAGTAATCAGAACAGTAACGTGATTACTTTGCCCATCACTGCTGCTGTCCATGAAACAGTAACAGAAGATAGCTCAGGAGAATGTGTGGCCCACAAACCTTCCAACAAAACTGGTCCCATTAAAGTTGAACAGCCCTGCACTAGAGTCACACCAGTTGCATTTTTGGCTCTTTACTTGATTTGTGTGACAATGGGAGACCAAAAAGCCCATTAAGCGCAAACAAGAGGTTGAAATGCTAATGAGATGATTAGACAGGTTTGCCTGGCCTAAAGCATGCACTGAATTCCTGCACAACTGCAAACATCTCCCAAAAGGCTGTTAACCACCCGTAATTCTTCCTCTTTAAATGAAGATTCACAACGATCAAACTGTGATCAAATATTTGACTATTATTTATTAGGCTAATTCTTATTTACTCTACCTGTCCCAACCCTCTACTAATGTAGGCTACATGTTAGTTCGTTTGTAGTCCCATTAAGCTGGCCTTCCCTCCCTGCCCACCAGGAGCTGCCTTCATCATTTTTCGTTAACTGATTCCATTTCCATGTTTTCCATATTCCATGTTGTAAATTGTCTTCTTGTCTGTATACAACATCTATTGCACGTCTGCCCGTCCTGGGTGAGGGATCCCTCCTCTGTTGCTCACCCTGAGGTTTCTCCATTTTTTTCCCTGTTAAAGGGATTTCTTGGGAGTTTTTCCTCAGTCGATGTGAGGGTCTAAGGGCAGAGGATGTTGTCACAATGCTGTGTAAAGCCCTTTGAGACAAACTGTTTGTAAAAACAGGCTATACAAATAAAACAGGCTATACAAATAAAAGTGTGATTAGGACCACACAGAAGAAACACTGTGGTACAAGACCGTCTGCCTACGAGGACCCCAAGTATTGGTAGTGAAGGATATGTTTGCTGTTACTGTGTTTTAACCCTCCTATGCTATCCTTTAAGTAATCATCTTTGACGCATAGTTATTCTTGACATTCTGCTATTACTGTTTTTTATGATTAGACAAAGAGCAGAGGGGGAGGATATGATGTACAGGGACAGTGAGTGTAGAGAAGACAGGTCACCGCAACCTGCAGAGAAGTAGATTGGGGAAGGGATCTCTAGGTCAAGGGGTGGGGTGGAACTCTGTACAAAACTATCTGTGTAAACAGGGAAGATACACACTTTGCTTAGGAAGAGGCGGTGGAAGCATTGTGGTCCAGAGCTCTGTAAGCAATCTCAAACTTTGATTCTCTGCTGTATTCATTTAATAAATTAAGATGTGATTTTAACTTTAACTTTGTGTCCTGCATACTTCATCAAACGAACACGCGAGTCCTGGGTTTATAAGTTAAAGGACTCAACAGTAGCAATAAAAGTTCAATCAAAAGATAAAAAGTAGTTTTATCCTCATTCCTTGTAATCAAGTCTACGGTTTATAGGCACCTACTAGATTACTAAGGGTTAAAGTAAAAAAACGATCAGGGGAGTTCACACCGAGAAGCTGTCCATGATAGTAAAAAGCTAAGCTTTGGTGTGCACAACATTCTTAAGGTTCTTAAAGGTTAATCTAGTTTTGTGCCCACTTACGAGAGATTTAAACAGGTCCCTAGGGTTGTTTTTCCAAACCCTTAAATTTAACCTAGCCAATAACAAGAGCCCAGATCATAAGAGGAAAGCTGCCGTTAACGGGCGTGTCAGGTGACTGTTCCTGGGTGGCAGGGCTGCTCTAACAGGAGTAGTGGCTTGGGGAAGTTGGATAGAAGTCCGGATGAAGGCAGTGAGGAGCTAGGTGAGTTTCCTTGTCACCAGCTTAATCATTTTAGAATTTCTACTCAGGTCAGAACCTGTTAGAACTAGAGAATTTACCATTTAAACGGAGAGCTGGTCCAGTAATAAGCCTTGGTGAGGGTCTAATTACCAGGGATCTAACATACTGGTGGTCAGTGGAAATTCATAGAACATCAGAATGACGGGAGGTTATGTGTATTCTGTAAGAGAAGTGCCATCACCTGGTCATACCCTGTAATTCAATGAATAGGTGGAGTTACAGAAAAAAAATACACAGTTGGCTGGAAGTCGGCTGCCATTCAGCTGGCCTTCAGGTTGATTGAGAACTTTTGAATGGCTTCCACTGTAGGACACCTCTGGAGGTCTCTTAAATATCTGGGGGAGTAGGAGAGATTCTTAGACTTGAGAGAGTTGATAAATACCTCTTATTCTTAAGTCTGAGAGTACGACTAAATTTCACAAATCCTCAACACTTAAGACTAAAATGGCACTCTAAGACGCTTGATAAGTAAGGCCCCAGATGTAACACATACAGTTAAATTAAAACAGGATGAGTCTAAAGAATAAAACAACATCAATCAAAGTACATAGAAAATGAAACCATCAACTACAAATCAAAAGAGAAACAGAAAGAAGAGGAAAATACAGAAGAAATCTGAGATGTGATTTGCTCACTGTGTGAACACACACACTGCTTACCTTGTGCATTACATTGAGTCATTTTATCTTACGAATACGCATACAAATTACTTTATTGATCCCCAAAGGGAAATTCATTAGTCTGTCAGCTCATCAACCATTTGCAGAAGAATGAAGAAGCCTGATGGCTGAAGGTACAAAGGATCTCCTATATTTTTCCGTCCTGCAGTGAAGAGAGAGGAGCCGTCCACCACCACTCTTTTCTTGGTCCATCAAGGTGTTATGAAGAGGATGATCTGAGTTGTTCAGAATGGCCTCCACCAGTGTGTATCTCTCCACCACATCCTCAGTGAGTCCATCAGGGAGACATGACTGAAGTCAAGTGCCTCAGGATGTTTAGTCTGTATCCTAGCAACGACTTCATGGACACCTTCACTTGGAACTTCAGCAGTAGCCGTTGGTTGGATGTACACAAGTATTGTTTTGATTTGAAAAAATGTCTACTTCTTGAGTCTTCATCTATATCTCCAGCTCCTCATCACTCTTGTTGGGCAGAGAGTTGATATTTTGCATGATGACTGAAAGGACCTACCTCTGCACCACCAGCACAGCAACCATGAAAGCACCTCCTCATCCAGCTGGAACAGGGTGGCATCCTCCAGACTTGCTCCATTTTTTATATTTATATATTATATTTTTTATATTTCTGTTTTTATATAATACTCCATATTTGCTTAGATTATGAATAGTATTAAAGCTGTGGTCGATGTTGAGAAAGACAATGAGAAAGATTTGAAAAAAGCATTCCCGCCACACACACCCCTCCCTTCCAAACTCATATCACCCTCCCCATGGAGCCTCCTCACGACACACCCCCTCCCACAGAGCAACAAGTGCAACAACAAGAGTCAAAAGAGACAAAAATTGTTTTGACACCGTAAAATGACACTGAAAAAAACTAACGGCAGCTTTCACAGTCATACGCCAGCACTGGCATAATAAAAATTATCTATGTCACAACTTCCACAATAAAAACGAAAGATTACCTGTTCAAAATAAACTTCACTTTTGAGGCGCAGGCAGAGCTTTCTCCATCAGTCAATCGATGACCTGATGTTTACTTGGCTTTGAGCCCTCAATTTTGTCACATCTCCTCTTTGTCTCTGCCTTTTCAAGAGAAACTATGCAGGATCTCCCCATGGCTCTGCTACATTTTTACCTTAATTAAACAGCTTCAGAGTAATTGTGATGGTTACATACATGACTTGTAACATGTTATGAGGGAGAATGGAGGCTCTCTGCCCCTCCACCTGGCATCTCTGGGCTGAAAACTTACCTTGCAACATGCAACATCAGTGCAGCACTTGGCCTCCCCCCCGGTGTCCCAGCTCTCATCTCGGCACTTTCTTGCGCTTTCTTTCTGCCTTTGCTGGTTGGCCAACCCTGAAACTGGTGTAGCTGAATTGCTCAGGGCCTTACAAACCACTCGTAGTTTCAAATGCAGAAGGGGGTTGGGACGAGGTGGGACGGGGAGCAGTGGAGTGTAAAAACTGAGGGAGGGGTTGGATGGATGGTACGAGAGAGAGAGTGCAAATTTGCAAAAGGGGAAACTCCCATGACGGCCAGATGGCTGTGATTGGTCAATTTCTTTGCAGGCCTGCAGCCATTGGAGAGAATGGATTTTTTTGGTTCCTTTTGCAGTGTTGCCAGATTGGGCGGGTTTCCACTACTTTTGATTACATCAGGCAGGGAAAAAATGCATTGGTGGGTGACGGAATTTAGTCCACATTTGGCGGGTTTTTAATATTGTAAAATTAGTGCTATATTGTGCTGTCAGGTTGTGGTCCACAGGTGTGGAAAGCGGTGAGGAGAAGGAGGGAGGGAGAGGCGCTGTGTATGTGCATAATTTATTTGTTTGTATTTTGCTTACCTTAAATTATTTATTTCACTAGTAAACCCGACTGAAACCCAAAACTTTGCGTCGGGGTGCCATCCATCCTGCTCACTACATTATTGCGCTTATTACACAGCTTACTAGTGAAAGAGACACAACGTTGATCAAAATATGACATTTATCAATGGATAAATTGCATCACTTAGGCCTATCTGTGCCTACAGTGATTCAGCAGTTGATCTGTCATCATAGCAGCATCCCTAGCAATGATGGGTTATACAGAATAGGCACAAGTTTGTGTAAATCTATGGTCTTTATGCCCGTGGTAAATTTCACCTTAATATATGTAGCTAACCAGCTGGCATTATTAACCTGGGTCCTTTTGCAATTTGTGTAGCCTATTTGGTTGATTTACTGTGCTACTTGTAGGTTGCGATAACCTTTTTTTTTTTTTTTTTTACCATTTATCTGTGGTTATTTGATACAGATATGAAGCTCTGGGTAGTTACGAGTGTTTTCTATTGCAAAATGATGTTATGGTTTTAAATGGGAGTCTGGCAACTTCATGGTTTGGGCTGGTTTTTATTGGATTGGGTGGGTTTTAAGCTGTGATTGGGCTTGAAACTGTCAATCTGATCTGGTAACACTGCCCTTTTGCTCTTCACATTGTGTAGGTCATATTATTGGGCCAAAACCACCATCTAAATTATGTTAATAATAATGATCAGTCTTTCTCAACCCTAGCTTTAGTGCTGAAGGGGGGAAGATTTGTAATGATGCAGTACTGAGCACTGTATATTCTTTCTTTCCCTTTGTTGTTGTGGAAAATAATTGCAAGATTGGTCTAGATATTGAATTTTTCATTTACAATGCCCTGAGAATAGAGTGACCTGATATGCACTAGAGTTATTGGGAGTAATTCAAGTCCCATTTAGAATTCTCCTGGTATGTTAATGGCAGTTGATTAAATGACAAGGAATCTATAGTCATTTAGCAGATGGGGGTTGTGGGATGGGGTTAATAAGTGACAACAAACAACAAAAACATTCATTGTGATAGTCCACCGAGACTTCATGAGACTTTGTTATTGTGAGGACAAATGTGTGAAAGTACAGAGTAGACCTAGCACGGGTCAGGCCAGTGTTGAGGTCCGAGAAAAATTTGGCATGGGGACTAATAGCCAGGTGGTTTGTTATATTATACATGCTTACTCTGAACAGATTTCTGTCATTCGAACAACTCAAAATTGTAGTTTAAAACTTTAATCACTTAACAGGTTTGAATCAGACTTGGGGCCCATAAATACAGAGAATAGCAGGATATTTTGGGCCTCATAACAGAGCAGGTTTGAAATCAGAACTCTTCCACAGAAGTAAATAGAAGTTCTGTCTATTCCTGTAAGTGCAAGTGAAAGGCAAAGTGAAAGGGGTTTCAAAGCTTCAGCTCTGTTTAGCAATGTGTAGGTACCAGGCATGCAAATTATGCACCAACCTCTTTTTCTCCTGTGTTGACTCCTAAAACAGCTTAGGAAGTTTTATGTTTATCTCAGCTGTTCATCTTGATGTGTCTCCAGGTGCTTTGAAGTGGGTACTGACTGAAAGCTGTAGTCCATTCTCATCTTAATGAACAAATCACCTTGTAAAATATTTGAGGCACCCTATTGATGAAATGGAAATGGGTATGCTGACCTAGCACCATCGTTTAAACACTGACATAAATCATTAATTCAAGCCCAATGTCTTCCTTATCGGTGCAACTACAGTGATAACTCACAGGACTAATTAATTTTCATTTAGCACTTTTGGTAACACTTTATAATAAGCACACACTATTAAGCATACTTAGCCTATTTTTTATGTTTTAATGAATGACATGCAAATGTGGAATGTCATAAATGCTATGGGTGCAATTACTTTAGGAAGCAAGTTTTAGGGTTGAGGTACGGTGAGTGTGATACTGACAAAATAAAACATGGTGTGTATGTGAATCCTCTCAAACACCCTGTTGTGTTATTGATAAAAACACTATGTTGTAAGTTTATTTTGGATGGACAAGTTTTATTTTGAAACAGAAAACTGCATGTAAGATCATGTGACTTACGCTCATAGTCAGGGGACTAACTTGCTCATAACTAGGAAGTGAGGAAAAGCATGCTCCAGAGATGCTGTTTTTGTTAACAATTTCATCCTGTTGAATCTGCCTGCATCTTATGCCCTTTAATGGCATCGTTGGTATGTATCTAAATATATTTATGTTATTAATGAGCGCAGATGATTATGTTTGTGATAATGTTACTTTTGAGAAGTTTATGCAGGGAGTCTGAGTCGTCATTATAGTTGACTACTCTGCCACGACTGTTGTTAAAATTCATGTAAATGTGAATAAATAGTTGATAATACGCTAAATAATAAATAATAATGAATAAGCTATGTTAAAATACAATGGATGTCTTATAAACAGTTATACAGGAATTCATGAATTTAGGCAGTTATGAAGCACTTACTACTTGTTAATTAAGTATTTTGTGTGAGCTCATCTAAAGTGGGCACTATCTATGCCTTATAAAGCATTTACAAATTAGATTTAAAGGCTGAAAAGCTTTGGTTATCTTAACAGACCAAGGAGAGACACAACACAAAGGGATATAGAACATATTGCAATGATATTTATTGCAATTTCCCAACATATACTAACTGATGTAAGACGAACAAGGGTAAGCATGGCTGAATAAAAACTTGCCAACACTAACAGTGGATCACAGAAGTTTAAGTACAGCAAATCAAATGTTTCTTTGAAAAAAAAAAGAAATTTTTTTTTCTGTATCAAAAAATGATTTTTTTTTTTCTGTATCAAAAAATAAAATATTTTTTTCTGTATCAAAAAATAAAAATATTTGTTTGAAAAAAAATATTTTTTCTGTATTAAAAAATGAAGTAAGTAAATATTGTAAATATGAACTTTTTTGTCTTCTATCTGTTAATCTAGCAAGGCAAGGCAATTTTATTTGTATAGCCTGTTTTTACAAACAGTTTGTTTCAAAGGGCTTTACACCACATCATGACAACATCCTCTGCCCTTAGACCCTCACATCGACTGAGGAAAAACTCCCACGAAAACCCTTTAACAGTGGAAAAAAAAAAAAATGGAGCATTATAGCTGACTTTATTTTCAGGGGAAGCAGCTTTCCGGAAACCTTAAAGGCTTTAAATGTGTCCACTATTCCTGGATCCTCCTTAATTGAAGCGGCACACTGTGTGGCAAACCCACTGAGTTTTACCTGACTGGAGTTCTTTATATCTGCTGGGGGCAGCATGGACAGCTCTGCGATTGGAGCAGTGACAGCAACCGTGTTCCGGTCCACCCCAACATGCTTGAAAGCAGCAGATATTGTCACTCCTCAACTAAACAGCTGGAGAATTTTTTTGTACCGGGACACAGCCTGATCCAGATTTTGGACTGCAATTTAGACAAAAATTAATTAGTGAAACACACACACACACACACACACACACACACACACACACACTCAATGTAGGCTTAGAAGTCACACACTCAGAGCAGTTGCAACTAAGTGAAATATGTAGATGGTTGTGCAGCGGAGGAAATATTTAGAGACATTTATCTATTATCTCCCCAACACGTACTCTGTCGTTCTGGTGTTAAGATGAGGTTTTATCAAAGTAAAGTAATTAATTTATTCAATCTGACTCCATTTACTTAAATATAACCTTACCATTAGATATTTTTTAGTGTTAATAGTTAACAAATTATAGTTAATAAATATAAGCCTTTTAAGAATTGAACTCTGCTGTTAAAAGATCTGACATCAGTCTTAGTTCAGGGATGGCAGATATAGGTTAACAAACCACTCAGTGACCTTCTTAACATGGAAGAATAACCCTGATGCCTGGGTTGAAGTATTCAGAGGTATTAGGACATGATACTCAATCTTGTCTGTCCAACTCAGAGGTTCAGGATGTGAACAGCGTCCAGTGAAACTTACCATATAATTAAGGTCTTTGGGATACAGTATTTAACTAGTCCCTATCTCAGTTCAGGGATGGCAGATATAGACTTAAACTATTCAGTGACCTTCTTAACATAGAAGAACAGCCCTGACACCTGGGTTGAGATATTCAAATCTTGGACAGGGAGGACAGATGGTTTGAAAGGGGAGTCAAAGAAGCCATCTATGTAAAAGTGGAGAAGCCATCGCTAAACAGGGGAGGGGTCTGCGACACCATCTTTCCCCCATCTACAATGTCGCCCTTTCATCGGTACCCAGAGGAATCAACAACATAACCTCAGACGACTCTCAACGATCGTCATCTACCAGGGGCTCACCTGACCCTAACGACTGTCGTTCACACGGGATAACAACAGGGTCACCTGACCCTAACGACTGTCGTCCACATGAGACCACAACAATTGTCAGGTGAAACCAGTACTTTCACAGGTACTTTGGTGGACCCACCCACAAGAGGTTAAATACCTGGGTCCTACTTCACCTTCTTGGTCAGACTAGTGCGGACTAGAGAGACCAATACACAAGAACTGATGAAGCCGCTTGGATAAGAGGCGAAACATCTTCCACAGACAAATACAAGTCCAGTTGCCTTCGATTTAATTTGAGAGAGAGAGAACAATGACCTGGGCGAATGAGAACATTCACATACATAACTAGAACATGGTACTCAATATTTTCTATTCAACTCAGAGGTTAAGGGTGTGAGTGTTACTCAGTGAAACTGACCATATAACTAAAGACCTACTAGGTATCTGATAACAGATCCTTCACTACTTACAACAGAAGTCGAAACAAGGCAGTATTGAAAATGAATGGTTAACATTCCAGTTTATTGTGATGTCCAAAATTAAAAATACAGCCAACAAGTATTGTAACACACCTGATGTGTGGGAGCTCTGGTTGGCAGATCAACTCAAAGGTTGGGTCCTTGCTCTTTCTCTTCAGTATCCAACCAGAACAAAGACACTTTTAAATCACATGTCAATAGGAATTTGCATGGAGACACCACTCACATCTGGAGACCTTTGATCATCAGAGTGTATGTCACAGGACAATAACTTCACACTGAGACCATCAGACATGTAACATTTCAAGGGGAAGTCAGGTAGACAGGAGGTGTTAGGGAGACACTAATCAAAAGGCATAACACACAAAGTAGTTTCTTCCAGTCTGGGGGAAATTTCCATTGTTTCAGGGATGAGAGTTCAGGGTAGTGTTGAACTTACTAGGTTATTCCTCTCTATCCAGAGAGTGATTCGTTACAGTACATTTAGTTTGTTAACATCAACAACAATCAAACACAGAATGTCACATCATGTGAGAAGAACCAGCCATGAGAGGAACAACCGTACAGCAGAGCTAAGCAGGACCAAACCAAAAACCCAGTGAGTAGAAAGGGGTGAAAGCACATGTAGCATATTTTATCACTTTTACATGTCTTTGGTTTCATTTTCTTTGAGTTCTTGGACTTTCTCTCTTTCCCCTTCTTCTTCCTCCTCTTCTTTTTCTTGTTTTCCTCTGATGAGGATGCAGTAGAGGAGTCAGACATAGAATCAGAGGACTCCTCCTCTGAACTGTCACAAGAGGAAGATGAAGACAAGCAGACTGCCTGGGTGGAACCTGTATCCTCTTTCTTAAGAGCTGTTAAAATAGATTCAAACACAGACACATGCATAATCTACAGTCCAGAGATACGGTAAACTAACATAATAAGACCAAAATGCACAAGAATTTCTCTGCATATTATGTGTAGGGAGACTTTCCTGATGCCAGATGTTCTTTTAGATAGTCCCTTTGATAAGCTCATCAGTCTTCTCCTTTTGTGACTCTACCTTCAGCTTACACATCTCCAGCTCATGGGATTTCCTTTTGACTACTGTTGAGTCCTTCCACTTATAAACCCAGGACTCGCGTGTTCGTTTGATGAAGTATGCAGGACACAAAGTTAAAGTTCAATTTGCATCTAATTTATTAAATTAATACAGCAGAGAATTAAAGTTTGAGATTGCTTACAGAGCTCTGGACCACAATGCTTCCACCGCCTCTTCCTAAGCAAAGTGTGTGTCTTCCCCCTGATCATTTTGTACAGTTCCACCCCACCCCTTGACCTAGAGATACTTTCCCCAATCTACTTCTCTGCAGGTGGCGACGGCCTGTCTTCTCTACACTCACTGTCCTTGTACATAGTCTCCTCTCCCTCAGCCCTGCACTACATTCCCTATCTTAATCAACACAGTCATAACATAATACCAAGAATACTTATACGTCAACGATGATGACTGCAAGGATAGCATAGGAAGATTAAAACACAGCAACAGCAAAACATATCCTTCACTACTAACTGTGCAGTAGGGGCCAGGGACACACCTAAGAGAAAGAAAGTGTTCATTATAAACATAAACATACAAACAAGCCCGCCACTAAAGTAATGGGTACAAGTAAGCGGCCCTGAAATGTGTGTTTCTATTCTATAATACACATTCTACATCTAGTGGTAGTAACGTTAGTCGGGAAGCGAGAGTTAACGCCAGCTGCTGACAAGCTAACGTTAGCTATCATCCATGTGTGCCAGCCATAGACCGTATAAAAAGTGGATGTAGGCTTCAACACGGAAGTGACTTGATGTGCAATACCACCGAGATCCGTTGGAGGTCAGCTCCAGAAAGCCCTGGTGCCAATCCACTCTCATTCATTTTCAATCATAAAAAACTCATTCAGTAATTTTTTTTTCACAATGGATAACCTTCTCAATAGCTAAAGTTCCTCATCCAAATATATAACCTGGTGGTCCATCTGAAAATAATTCCATAATTAATTAGATATTAGTCCTTAAAGATTGGGATAATTAGGTTGATTGACATGTCTGTTGTCCAATGATTGACAACCGGATGACACCGACCTCAGGTCAGGGTGTTTGCGCATTGTGTTGAGTCAGCTTTATTAAACTGATGTTGTTTCTGATGTTTTTGATGTGTGGATGATGGATAGCGCAGTTACAGTGTTAGCAGTTATTTCGTTTCAGTCAGTTTTCATTTCTCCGTGTTTATGACTCGTCTGGCGGTGCTAAGAGACCGGACTCTGGAGTTTTTTTGTCGGAGTCTCTCTAAATCATTTTTAATTTGTTGTATTTTCTCCTGTGTGTTATGACCAGAGAACATGAGACTGTCCACGTCCAATATTAGAGTTTATGTGAATAACTGATTCACTTCGCTACCTCGCCTAGCTGGCCGCCAGCTTCGTGTTAGCTATGCTAACCGTAGCTGGTCTCAGGCATTTACAGGGATAAATATGGTTTAACAGTGAACACGGCCTTAAGTTAGCAGAGCAAGCTGGCTATATGCTGCAAAACCCTAAACTTTATCCATCATGATATCTTGACAGTTAATACGTGTTTGTGTTTTACTTTGATTCTAAGGAGCCACACTGTGAGAACTGAGTGACCAGTGCCAACAGAAGATCATCATGTATGGAGCTGTGAAACCAAAAAACCATGTCCTGTTCAGCCTCCTCTGATGAGAAAACAGACCAACTGTTTGTTTATTGTTCTATGTTCACATTTGACCGCACACACTTTTTAGGGTGAAAATTGTCAGTGATTTTGAATGAGCTGTTTTCATATTCCAGGTGATACATACATTTTATTCAGAACATAACTGTTATAATTAAAAATGTATTGATAAAGGGACTTGCTCTGATTAAATTGTAGTATTTCTTTTACAGATTTTCCATATCCTCATGATCAATGTAATGGGACACTTTGGTGAATTACTGTTTTCAGAATCATAAACTGAAGTAGAAGGAGAAGAAGCTGAAGAAGGAGTCCTACCGAGCCTGGTTGGCTCAGGGGACCCCTGAGGCAGCTGATGGGTACCGGCAGGACAAGCGTGCGGCAGCCGGGTCAGTCGCAGAAGCAAAAACTCAGGTATGGGAAAAGTTCGGGGAGGCCATGGAGGAGGACTACTGATCGGCCTCGAAGAAATTCTGGCAAACCATCCGGCGCCTCAGGAGGGGGAAGCAGTGCGCTGCCAGCACTGTTTACAGTGGAGGTGGGGAGCTGTTGACCTCGACTGGGGATATTGTTGGGCGGTGGAAGGAGTACTTCGAGGATCTCCTCAATCCCACTGTCATGCCTTCCATAGAGGAAGCAGAGGCAGAGGACTCAGAGGTTGATTCATTCATCACCCAAGCTGAAGTCACTGAGGTAGTTCGGAAGCTCCCCAGTGCCAAGGCAGCGGGGGTGGATGAGATCCGCTCTGAGTATCTCAAGTCTCTGGATGTTGTGGGGCTGTCTTGGCTGACACGCCTCTGCAACATCGCGTGGCAGTCGGGGACAGTGCCTCTGAGAGGGAAAGAGGGAAAGAGGGACCAGGGTGGTGGTCCCTCTTTTTAAAAAGGGGGACCGGAGGATGTGTTCCAACTACCGGGGGATCACACTCCTCAGCCTCCCGGGGAAAGTCTATTCCAGATTCAGGAGGAACAATGCGGTTTTCGTCCTGGTCATGGAACAGTGGACCAGCTCTATACCCTCCACCGGGTCCTCGAGGGCTCATGGGAGTTTGCCCAACCAGTCCACATGTGCTTTGTGGACTTGGAGAAGGCATTCGACCGTGTCTCCCGTGGCATTCTGTGGGAGGTGCTCTGGGAGTATGGGGTCGGAGACCCTCTGCTGAGGGCTGTAAGGTCTCTGTACAACCGGAGCAGGAGCTTGGTTCGCATTGCCAGCAGTAATTCGGACTTGTTTCCAGTGCATGTTGGCCTCTGACAGAGCTGCCCTTTGTCACCGGTTCTGTTCATTATTTTTATGGACAGAATTTCTAGGCACAGCCAGGGTCCGGAGGGGGTCCGGTTCGGGAGTCACCGGATTTCATCTCTGCTTTTTGCGGATGATGTTGTCTTGGTGGCTCCCTCGAGCCAGGACCTCCAGCATGCACTGGGGCGGTTCGCAGCTGAGTGTGAAGCAGCTGGGATGAGAATCAGCACCTCCAAGTTTGAGGCCATGGTTCTCGACCGGAAAAAGGTGGTTTGCCCTCTCCGGGTCAGGGGAGAGTTCCTGCCTCAGGTGGAGGAGTTTAAGTATCTCGGGGTCCTGTTCACAAGTGAGGGAAGGATGGAGCTTGAGATTGACAGGCGGATCGGTGCGGCAGCCACAGTAATGCGTTGTATCGGTCCGTCGTGGTGAAGAGAGAGCTGAGCCAAAAGGCAAAGCTCTTGATTTACCGGTCGATCTACGTTCCTACCCTCACCTATGGTCATGAACTCTGGGTCATGACCGAAAGAACGAGATCCCGGATACAAGCGGCCGAAATGAGTTTCCTCCGCAGGGTGGCAGGGCGCTCCCTTAGAGATAGGGTGAGAAGCTCTGTCACCCGGGAGGAGCTCGCTTCACATCGAGAGGAGCCAGTTGAGGTGGCTCGGGCATCTGTACCGGATGCCCCCTGGGCGCCTCCCTCGGGAGGTGTTCCGGGCATGTCCCACCGGAAGGAGGCCCCGAGGAAGACCCAGGACACGCTGGAGTGACTATGTCACCCGGCTGGCCTGGGAACGTCTTGGGGTCCCCCCGGAAGAGCTGGAGGAAGTGTCTGGGGAGAGGGAAGTCTGGGGGTCCCTGCTCAGGCTGCTGCCCCCGTGACCCGGCCCCGGATAAGCGGAAGAAGATGGATGGATGGATAGAATCATAAACTTTGATTAGTTGACAAGAAACATCAGAAAAGCACAAGCTCTGATATTAATTTCTGAATGCTTCATTATTTATCATTTCAAGGATGGTAACATTCAACATTTGTATTTTTCTTTTAGGTAATTAAAGCAAACACAGAAATAGTCTTGGAAGTTTTCCTGAATTTATTATTATTTACAGCCCTGTGTTTGTGTTCATATTGCTGTTAAATTCATACCAGATACGGTCAATTAAAAACTAGCAAATCAAATCTTAATAAATAACTTAATTTCATATTTAAGCCATTTACACCAGGGGAAATGTACTAAGAGCTGTGGAGGATGTAAAGGTGAGCCTCACTGTCACAAGACAAGGTTGTGTTATATCGGCTGAATTTCCAGTGCAACATCATTTTAGTAACCTGCGAGAATGTTAGAAATGTAAAATAACAGCTGAGTGTTGTTCAACAGTGTGGTTGACAGGTTGTAGCTGCAGCAGCTGATTATCAGTGATGCAGGTGAGTTACATGAAGTCCGGGAGCCGTTACTCATCAGTCTTTGTCCTTGACAGCTTATGTTGCAGCTTTACAGTTTGAGACAGCAGCTGAAGTCCGTGGTGTGCTGTAAAATCATTTAAAATACATTGTCACAATACTTTTTACAGTTTTGCATTAGCTTACACATGCTAACTTCACTTCAGCTATAGTAACATTACACACTACTCCTCATACGATCTTCAAGTAGTTGCCAAACGTCGACACGTAAGTAATTGGCTTCTGTGACTACTTCAGCCATTAAATATTAAATTAACCTCAAGTTGTAGATGCTAACGGTGTTAGCAGTGTAGACCTCGGCACATCAATGAGTCTGAAATGGTCGGTTAGCCGGTGTAGTTCAGTAAATTAGCAGCCTAGCAGACATGGGTCCAATCCGCCCCGCACTCCTCCTCGGCTCCGCCCTCTCGTCCAAATATGGTTTCTTCTGGTTCCAAAAACGCAAGATGGCGACGTCCTGTAAGCCAAACTCCTGGCTTCATAAACGGCCCTTCACAAACCACTGGGTGACGTCACGGAGGGTTGCCACTTGGTGCCAGCAAACAAACACATACTCACCACAAGTGCATCTGGGCCGCTCACTCCAACATATCCACCTTCACACCGGCTTTCTTTCGGGCCCGCGTCCGCCGGACTCATCGATTCATGTCAGAGTTCTCAGTCTCCATCTCTCCATTCATCTTAGCTGCTGCACTGATCAGAAACGTCTGCTCCTCGGACGTAAAATGTTGGCGCCTCCCTCCGTCATCACGTTGATGACGTGCTGAGAGCGGTATTGCAAGCTCAACGTACGTCCCACTCCCAAACCCATACAGATAAGATCACAAAAATCCATGTATCATTCGTTCATTTGTTTTTCAAAATAAAACCAAAACTAGAAAAACGAAATAACGACTTGTTTTTTTAAAATATTTGTTTCCAGACCCAAAACGAAAAAACCGATAATGAATCGTTTTTTCGATTTCTGATTTTGTGCACAATTGGAAAATGGACAAAACAGACAACAGACGATTATTCAATTTTGATTGTTTTGATTGTTGTTGTGCTATTAATTCTGAGGTGCGTATAGCTCATGTGTAGGCATATGAGGCAGGTCCTTCACATTCATCAAGGCAAAAGTCAACCTGATTTGATGCTAGCTGTGTGACCCGGAAGTGAAGATGAAGTCATAAAGCTGCAGGGTTGAAGATCAAGAACAAAAACTAGAACGAAATGGCTGGACTGGACGATAACGCCGACATAGTTTTTCAACTCTTTGAGGAGGGAAGAATGCATGCAGAAATCTCCAGTGCACTGCAACAGATAGGTGTCCTGAGATGCTAAGAAATGTCAGTTAGAAGATTCTGCAATCAGCACCAGCTTAGACGAAAAGGACATGTTTCCGATGCAGAATTGGAAGTGGCAGTCATTTCCTCAAATGATAAGGTAAGTGTTATTTTTAATTCCTTTATTTTGTTCTGTTTTATTTGGGTTGTTGTGTTATTAATTATGCATATAATGGAATGTAATTTTTACTCTTGGACAAGCGGGATCTGTAAACCACTACCCACACGTCTTTGAAGCTGGGAATACGTGTGTCCACCATGACACGGATCCTAATATACTTTCAGTGGACACTGTTTGCATGTTGTTAAGAGGTCGTGCTCATTTCACGTATTTCTGTGAGATCAGGTTGACTTTTGCCTTGATGAATGTGAAGGCCCTGCCACATATGCCTACACATCAGTTATACGCACCTCAGAATTAATAGGCCTTGCCAAAATGCACACATCAGCCATTATTCTTTTTCAGATTCTTAGATGACATTGGCATTTGGACACATAACTTACAACATTTTCAAGAATTCATCAACACCCTCAACAACCATCACCCATCCATTACAGTTACACATACAATAAACCAGAACGAAATCAATTTCTTAGATACAACAGTATATTTCCATCTCATCAGCCCAACACACAAAGTAATGCGCACCAAGGTTTATTTTAAGTCCACAGACACCCATGCACTCCTCCATAAACACAGCTACCACCCCAAACACACATTTCAAGGTATTATCAAGTCACAGATCATCCGTTTCCATAGAATATCATCCATTTTCCAAGACTTCCAAATAGCCACACGCACACTCTTCAATAGCCTCAGACACAGAGGATACAGTAAACGGTTCCTCCGTACTGTCAAAAATTCTACCTTGGCCTCCTTAGCTCCCACTCACTCAACACAACAGGTTACAACTCACACATACCCCCACACATCCCGTACTCACCTCACGGGCAACAACCCAACAGCGCCATCTCCTGGACAAAATGAGAACCATCCTACAGCATCCCCCACTCCTTGGACTCATCACACTACAACCCAGGACCCACAACCGGACCCCCCGCACTTGGAAAATAGCATCAAGACCCCACACCCAGGACACTCAACTGATCCCCCTCATTTCCACTTTTTCCCACAGAACCACACCCCTATTCCAGAGCATCCGGAAGAACTTTCACAGTATACAGCCTCGCCACCCTCCTCTCCACAATCACAACATAATCTCAGCATATAGATGGAATAAAAATCTCCGTGACATCCTGGTCCACTCTGCCATCCCGACTCACACTCAAACATCTGGAGATCAGAAACACTACCGGATCAGAAAATTCATCCATAATCCATACAGCAAGAAGGAAAACCCCATCCACCATTCACTCTCCCTCAGCTCCAGCAACTTGGTCTACATTATCACATGCACAATCTGCCATAAACATTACATTGGAGAAACAAAACACCCCCTCCTCACCAGACTACGACAACATCACCCACCCTCCCCCACCGTCTGAACTAGTCAACCACTACAACAGTATTCTCTCCTCCTGTCTGGACCAACTTGCTCCCACCAAAACCAAACAGTTCATCTCCAAGCCTACACAGACCACCTCCTACAGTACAAAGCTGCCCTCAACACTGCACGCTCTACCTACTTTTCAAACCTCATTCACTCCGGCTCCAACAACCAAAAGGCTCTTTTTTCTACTATAAACAAACTCCTTAACCCCAACGACAACATTTCAAGTTCATTCACCGTTGACAAATGCAATTCCTTCCTCTCATTCTTCCAGTCCAAAATTGACAAAATTTACAGTTCCCTAACTACCTCCCCTACTCCCCCACCCCCATCACCCCCCTCCAGCCATCTCGTCACCCGGCCCCTCTCAAAATTTGCACCTGTCTCCCCAACTATGCTATCCACAATCATCTCATCCATGAAGACTTCCACCTGCATGCTTGACCCAATTCCATCCTCCATCGCCAAGGACTGCTTCCCCACCATTTCTCCGCTGGTCTCCAAAATCATCAACTTCTCGCTCAGCTCTGCCTCCGTCCCATCTTCACTGAAACTTGCTGCTGTCACCCCCATCATCAAGAGACCTGGTCTTAATCGTGACATTATGAACAACTCCCGGCCCATCTCTAACCTCCCATTTCTGTCGAAAATCCTGGAACGTGTTGTCGCCTCACAAATAAAATCCCACCTCAATAACAATGACCTCTTCGAAGAATTTCAATCCGGATTCCGCTCACAACACAGTACTGAAACCGCCCTCCTCAAAATTACAAATGACCTCCTCCTCTCCTCAGACTCTGGACTAATCTCCATCCTCATCCTCCTGGACCTCACCGCTGCCTTTGACACCATCAACCATTCCATCCTACTCTCCCGGCTGAACTCCCTCCTCAACATCACTGACACTGCCCTCACCTGGTTACACTCATATCTCTCTGGCAGACAACAATTCATCTCCATCAACAACTGCTCCTCCTCAACTGCCCCCCTGTCCTAAGGCGTCCCCCAGGGTTCTGTGCTTGGTCCTCTCCTCTTCATCCTGTATCTCCTCCCCCTTGGGTCAAATCATCCGCCGCCATAATCTTCACTTCCACTGCTACGCTGATGACATCCAGTTATACATCTCCACCACATCCATCACCCCCTCAACTCATTCCACCCTGTCAAACTGTCTCACCGACATCGAATCCTGGATGCAAACAAACTTCCTCAAACTTAACTATGACAAATCAGACATGATTTTAATTGGTCCAAATTCCCTCACCCAAACAGCCAGAGACTTCCACCTCACCATTGACAACTCCACACTGTCACCCTCCCCCCACTGCCGCAACCTTGGATTCATCTTTAACAGTAATCTCTCCTTCGACCAACACATCAAACACATCACTAAATCAGCCTTCCACCACCTAAAGAACATCTCTCGCCTCCGCCCCTCACTCTCCTTCTCCGCCGCTGAAACTCTAATCCACACCTTCATTACATCCCGCCTTGATTACTTCAACAGCATCCTATATGGTACAACTGCCAAACTCCTCAATAAACTCCAGTATATCCAAAACTCTGCTGCTCGCCTCCTCACCCACACCCGCTCCCGTGACCACATCACACCTGTCCTCCAGAACCTCCACTGGCTCCCAATTACACAACGAATTGAATTCAAAATCCTCCTCCTCACCCATAAAACACTCCATAACCAGGCCCCCTCCTACCTCGCAGACCTTCTCCACCCGTACATCCCTTCCCGCACCCTCCGTTCTTCTGATGCCATTCTCCTCACTGTCCCCAAGACCAAGCACAGAACCTGGGGAGATAGAGCTTTCTCTGTTGCTGCCCCCACCCTCTGGAACTCCCTTCCCAAACACATCCGGGAAACCACAGACCTCAAGACTTTCAAGTCATTTCTCAAAACGCACCTGTTCCACTCTGCTTTTAACATCTAGCATTCTAACTCTACCCGCACTGTTATGATCCGTCTGGTCCATCCACTTCACTCAAATCTTTATCCAACTGTGTTCTTCTCTGTTCTGATTGTTTTGGACATCGTATGTTTTGATAAATCTCTGCATTGTGCTTATGTGTTTTAAAGTATTTCTAATATTGTTGTTTCCATTGTTGTTTAATTCTGTAAAGCGACTTTGAGTATTTTGAAAAGCGCTTTATAAATAAAATGTATTATTATTATTATTATTATTATTTATATAACATAAGGACAGGAAGACTCACAACAGCTCTGGTTACCCACTTTCAGACCCACTCCCCAGACAACCTCATCATCACTGGACTGGAATCTCAACACCACTGGACAACTGCGCAAAGGAAACGGTCAGAAAAAATTTGGATATTCAAACTCGGCACAATAACACCCTCAGGCCACAATGACATGAACCCCAGGAACTCCACTATCCTCACCGGCTCAATCAACACACGGGAAACACCCACACCCCCCCAACCTCAGGAATCCCCCAGAATGACTAATCACCCACAGCCTGAACAAAACCCATCATACTCCTAAACTTAACCACCTGAACCGGACCTCTGGACACCATGGAACCCCTGCTCCACCTCTTTCCCTAAACTTAATCTCTCTCCCCCTTCCCAACCCTCACTGTCTACACCTGCCAATCTCCCTCAACTTAACAACCTCTGGACCCGGGACACCACAGACTCTCTTCTCCATCTCCTACTTCATTTCCTAAACTTAACCCCCCTACCCCCCTCAACTCCATCACCTGGACCTGCCAATCCTAAACTTAACCACTCCCACTCAACCCTCAGCAGAATATGGACCTCCTTCACCACCTCCCTCCCTAAACCCAACCATATCTGGACTCTGGTCGCCATGGACTCTCTCCTCCACCTCATCCCCTAAACTTAACCTCCCCTGCCCCCCTCAACCTTATCACTCAACCCAGCAGACCATGGACCTTCTTCTCCAGCCCTTTCCCTAAATCCAACCACAACCGCACCATTGACGCTTCACTCCAGACCCACAGCACACAATTACTTTCCACAGCCATTGAATGAATCTATTTGTCTTTTATAAAATGTTTTTTATGCACACTTCTCTTTTCATATAAACAATTCACATATTCACACATCTGTACACCATGGCTGCATAAAATGTAGGACTTGGTGACCTGAGCCTGGGATTAAACCCGGCTCCCCTGCATCCCAGCCCTACACTCTGCTGGTGAGCCACCCCAGTTTGGAAACACTATCCCTAAACATAACCACAACCACACCACCGACGTTCCACTCCAGATTTCCAGCACACAACCACTTATCACAACCATTGAATAAATTTATTGTCTTTTTTATAAAATATTTTTTACAACTGCACTTGTCTTGTTTTTAATATCTGAATTCTTTTAGAAAACTTGTTCTTTTATTGCAGCCTCATCAAGATGAATATATAAAATATATTACTGCCATATTCCTCTTACAATGCTATGATTTTTAATAAACAATTTTATCCTACATACAACAATTTTCATTATCAATACCATTTTATTACACACACTGATATTTTAATGCATATACACATATTACACTCACAGAATTCCACTCATTCATAAATTTAAAATAACCATAATAATTTTAGCCTCCCATGTTTTTAGTCATTTTATTTTTACATACATCTCTTTTTATACACAAGTCGAACGCTGCGCTCCTGCGTCCCAGCCCTGGACTCTGCAGGTGAGCCACCTCAGCTGAAAGAAGAAGGGAGAAATCATACTTTAGACTCTACAAGACTGGAAGACCAAAAACAATAAAAAAGGACTCCCCCAGGTGACCATTATCCCACCCGTCTACCCCCCTCTCTACCCCTCCTTTCTTTTCCTGGATAATTAGGCCTGCGCAACAAAAGTTTATAATAACAATTATTCATACTAACCCTAACCCAACCCCCAGAGTGCATAGCCTTTTTATTTAAATTTCGGGAGGTTTCTTCCTTTATTTTTCTTAAACCTAAGTTTATTTGTCCAAACAATCATGGCGTCATTTTTTACACCTTAGGCCCCTGCCCTAAACACGCGCAGCCACCTCTTAATATCATGTTTTCTCTACCCGTGCATTGTTTTTTCTAAGTTGGTGTTGTCATTGTTGGCACACTTCACCTCTGCACCTGGTGTCAGCACCCGTGGCCTTGAGGCTTCTTGATACTTTCCCAGCAGTGGACACTCCCCCCGCCCCTTTACTCTCTCTCTTTCTACACAGGTTAAGTTTTGGTCCTTCCCACATACACTCACTCCTCCCCCTTACTTTCTCTCAGTGATTGACACCTGGTTATAACCACTGGCCAAGTCCAGGGTCGAGAAGCAGCAAGCACCGGACAATGCCTCCAGAGACTCCTCTCTGCATGGCAGAGGGAAGACATCTCATTGGGTGTTAACTATTGAGCTGCCTGTAGTCAACACACATGCGCATGCCGCCATACTTCTTCCGTACCAACACAATGGGGGATGCGTAGGGACTGCTACTCTCACGAGTTACTTGAGATGAGAGCAGCTGGTTGATGTGTTCCTTCACAACCTCATACTCAGAGGGTGAAGTGCTGCTTCACTGGAATATCTTCTATCAATGTAATCTTGTGTGAGATGAGGTTAGTACAACCCAGATCAGTGTCACTGATGGAGAAAAGTACTGTTCAAGCAATGACCTCACCTGACCCTGCTCCTCCACAGACAACGGTGACAAATCAACACTCTCCACCTGCACTAGGGTACAACCATCACACTGTCAACCACAGCAGGTGGTATGTAGATCCCCAAACAAGAGCCCATACCCAGCATCTTGAGAGGGCCTGGAGATCCTACAAAGAGCAGATCTGGAGGCTTACGGGAAATCACAGTTTGCTTTCCGACCACCTTTCAGTGATTGAGTGGAATGAATAGCTTGCAAAGAAACACTGTGAGGGTGCATTTGTCAGACTGATTCATGACTAAAAAATACAAGTAGTCATATGTAGCCACTGTAACCACTGTTAGCAAGAATTTCTGTCTGTGAGAGATGGTTGAGACAAATTCCAAGGAATCAGCGCACTTAGTCTTTTGTAATGACATGAAATTCCTTTTGCTGTATTTTTTTTATCATGTGTTGAGTATATTTATTTTATCTGTCTCAAATAATTTTGGGACTTTTCTTTAAGATAGGATTTAGAGTTACATTAAATTTTGACACAAATACTTTCTCAACAGAACAGTTGTACAGTTACAATATGTTGGAAAGTTGCAATAAATATCATTGCAATATGTTCTATATCCCTTTGTGTTGTGTCTCTCCTTGGTCTGTTAAGATAACCAAAGCTTTTCAGCCTTTAAATCTAATTTGTACATGCTTTATAAGGCATAGATAGTGCCCACTTTAGATTACCTTACACAAAATACATACCTAATGAGTAGTAAGTGCTTCGTAACTACCTGAATTCATGACTTCCTGTATTAATAACTGTTTATAAGACATCAATCGTAAACTGAATTTGTGAGTTTTTATAAAACATGTACTAACATCACTAACCATTAGTACATGTCTGAATAGGGGATGTGTAAGTGCATGCATGTACATCTAAATAGATTGTTCATCATTTACATAGACTTTCTAAATGATCTTACAAACCATTGGCAAATTCTAAATAACAGGTGGGTAAGTAATGTAATCATTTAAAAATGCTGAATTGATCATTTGTATAGATGAGCTTATTAATGAAGAGTAAAACATTTATAACTGTGATTATAAACCACATACTAATGAGTATTTAGAAACACATCAGAAACATACTTATAAATGATGAATTCATTGTTTACTAATCCATAACTACCGTGCTTATCAATGATGAGTAAACCATTTTTAACCCTCTATGGTATGACGTTGCCATTTGGCAACAAACCAATTTTAAGCCTTCTACACACAGACAATAAATCCCCAGTTGTGATACAATAAATTAAAAGAGAGGTGGGGCTCTAAGTAAACCAATAGCAGTGTTTAAATTTCTCACATGACTTTCTGTAGGCCATTTTGAAACCCTTTTCTGCAGACATCTTCACAGGGAGGAGCCTCGCCATTTGACTTCTCAAAAATCACCCAAAAAAGTGTTTTAATGACATTTTTCAGCTGGGGGGGGGGGGGTATACTCAATAATATTGAGTTAAGTTCATTATTCTGCAGTACTGGACCACAGTTTACAGCCCCTACGGAAGCACCTCCCAGACTTGGTGCATACTTGAACAGCTTCTCCCCCATCGACCTGTCTGACCTAACTTCTGTAATCACCTCCTCCAAATGAGCTACATGTCTGCTTGACCCAATCCCAACAAGACTGCTCAAGGATGTCTTCCCTTTAGTTAACGCTGCCATACTGAACCAGATCAACCTTTCCTTAGTCACAGGCTACGTGCCACAGGCCTTTAAGGTGGCTGTCATTAATCCTCTGCTTAAAAAACCATCTCTTGATCCAGATGCATTAGCCAACTATAGGCCTATATCCAACCTTCCCTACATCTCTAAGATCCTTGAGAAGGTTGCCCTAGTGCAGCTACATGAACATCCGCATAGTAACAAGCTCTTGGAAGCTTTCCAATCTGGATTTAGGGAACACCATAGCACTGAAACAGCACTGGTCAAAGTTTCCAACGATCTTCTTATAGCTTCCGACAGAGGCCTTGTCTCTGTACTTGTACTTCTGGACCTCAGTGCTGCATTCGATACCATCGATCACAGCATCTTGCCGCATAGACTAGAACACGAAATTGGGATTACAGGATCTGCTCTAAAATGGTTTGACTCATACTTATCTGACCGATTTCAATTCGTTAATGTTAATAATGACCATTCGGAGTACAGCAGAGTTATGTATGGTGTGCCGCAGGGCGCAGTTTTAGGGCCAGTTCTCTTCACTCTTGGCATGCTTCCATTAGGGGATATAATCCGTAAGCACTCCATCAATTTCCACTGTTACGCTGATGATACTCAGCTCTACCTATCAATAGAGCCAGATGATAGAAGCCACCTCATCAATCTGCAAGATTGCTTGAAAGACATCAAATCCTGGATGTCTTCTAACTTCCTACTACTGAACTCTGACAAAACAGAGGTTATTGTGATTGGACCTAAGCATCTCAGGGACACATTCTCCAATCAGATTGCTACTCTGGATGGCATCACCCTGAACTCCGGTCCAACAGCGAGGAACCTTGGAGTCATTTTTGACCAGGATCTTTCCTTCAGTTCTCACATAAAGCATGTGACTAGGACTGCCTTCTTTCACCTGCGCAATATAGCTAAGATCAGAAATATCCTCTCTCAGAGTGATGCTGAGAAACTGGTCCACGCATTTATTACTTCTAGGCTAGACCACTGTAACTCTCTCTTGTCAGGATGTCCAAAAACCTCTCTGAAGAGTGTCCAGCTGGTCCAGAATGCTGCAGCAAGGGTATTGACAAGAGTTAGTAAGATAGAGCACATCTCTCCCATTCTAGCTTCTCTCCATTGGCTTCCTGTAGGATATAGAATAGACTTCAAGATCCTTCTACTTACTTACAAGGCTCTTAATGACAAAGCTCCAACTTATCTGAAAGACCTCATTATCCCATACTGTCCTACCAGAGCACTTCACTCCCAGAATGCAGGTCTGTTAGTGACCCCCAGTATCTCTAAAAACAGACTGGGAGGTAGAGCCTTCAGTTACTGGGCTCCTCTATTATGGAACCAGCTCTCTCCATGGGTCAGAGAGGCAGACACTCTTTGTACATTTAAGTCCAGGCTTAAGACCTTCCTCTACGACAGAGCTTTTAGTTAGGGCTGGCTCAGGTAGTCCTGATCCATTTTATAGCTACGCTGCTATAGGCTTAGACTGCTGGGAGACACATCAGGTTACATGGAGCCCTATTCTTCCTCTCCTCTCACACATTTTGAACTACCATTATTTGTTGCACTTTGTAGTCCGGCCTTGGTGTCTCGCACTCTCTCTGTATTTCCACAGATCTCTTCAGAGCTCCATTCCCCTGCACCAACCAACCAACTGCCGCCTCCATCACCTCCTTTCTCCGGCCTGCACTCCCTGCTCACAACCCTGTCTGCCGTCCAGTAGTCCCATTAAGCTGGCCTTCCCTCCCTGCCCACCAGGAGCTGCCTTCATCATTTTTCGTTACCTGACTCATTCCATTTCCATGTTCTCCATATTCCATGTTGTAAATTGTCTTCTTGTCTGTATACAACATCTATTGCACATCTGCCCGTCCTGGGTGAGGGATCCCTCCTCTGTTGCTCACCCTGAGGTTTCTCCATTTTTTGTTAAAGGGTTTTCTTGGGAGTTTTTCCTCAGTCAATGTGAGGGTCTAAGGGCAGAGGATGTTGTCATAATGCTTTGTAAAGCCCTTTGAGACAAACTGTTTGTAAAAACGGGCTATACAAATAACATTGCCTTGCCTTGTAGTTTATTGCTCTGTACTTAATCATTAAATAATAGAAAATGTTAAAATGTGTATGTTGCCATATGGCAACACCGTACCAGTATGAATTGCTAGCCTGGCATGTTGATAACATTTTGTATTTAGTTATAGGCCTACATTGTTCAAAAGCATATTGTAAACTTTATGGACTCAGGCTCCACAACCATGTAGAATCATTTAGTTATTTTTTCAGGTCCATCAATTTGACAGATACACATTTGACTATTAGTTGTACTAAAGTTAATAGCAATTGCATTGGTGCACACTGATCTTCTATAGTCTACTATAATAATGCACTTTGTGAGTCCTTTCCGCATTGCATATGATTGTATTTGACACATCTTTCTTCCATTTACAGAATGAATGCAAAAATGTTTTATGGTTACTCATTGAAGAACGCAAAACTAGCCCTCCCAGTAGATGGTAGTGAAGATAAATTAGGATTCAGTGATGAAGAAAACAAGCAGCTAGCAACACAGCAAGGAGAGAGTGAGAGTGATGAAGACAGTGAGAATGATGAAGACTATGAGCCAAAGAATGAGGACAGTGGAGACAGTGAGGACAGTGGAGACAGTGAGGGCAGTGGAGACAATGAGAACAGTGGAGGCAGTGAGGACAGTGAGGGTGAAAGTGCAGTGACAGGTATTACTATTAAGAGAGTCTAAAATGCATTGCTAATCATTTTCCAACCTCTATTTATGTATTGCATTAAACTGGTAGTTTCATAACATACTAAGGATATTTGCTTGTTTTCTAGGTCCACCTCCTCCACAGGAGGCAGGAAAAAGGCTAAATGGCTGGTGTGGAAGAAGAGCAGGAGCATTCTTCCAGTCCCACAATGGAAAGGCAGTCTACCCCAAGCCACAGAAGTGAAGTCTCCCACTGAATACTTCAGGGGCCTGCTGAATTATTCCTGCATTGAGAATATGGTGGAGCAATCAAACCTCTTTGCTTGCCAATGTGAACCAGATAAGCCACTGTCTGTCACCTGTGAGGAAATGGAGCAGTTTTTTGGCATTTGCTGCCAGGATCCCACATGTATTGGAGCGCAGCCACAAGAGTTGACTGTGTAGCAAACACCATGACCATGCACCGTTGGGAGGCGATCAAACACAACCTTCATTTTCAGACAACATGGAGCAAATCCCCCAAGGACAGCCAATGGATGAAATGCCAGACATCGGGGCAAGTGGCAACATCGTTTTACGACTTACAAGCATAATCCCAGACAGCCAGACCCACAAGCTGTTTTTTGATAACTGGTTCACCAGTGGAGATCTCCAAGTCACTCTCCAATAGAAAAAGATCCACTGTGTTGTGCGCCAAAATCGCCTGGCAGGGTGCAAGTTCTCTGCAGATCTGGCAATGAAAAAGAAAGGCAGGGGGACCTTTGAAGAGAAAGAAACTGAGCATGATAGAGTCCAGCTCAGGGCAGTGAATGATGGTATGACAACCGTGCTGTCACACTCCTCTCAACCTTTGCCTCAGCTAACCCCACGGTGTCTGTGCAAAGATGGGACAAGAAACAAAACAAAGCAGTGGAGATTACATGCCCAAGTATCGTCCAGACCTACAACAAAAGCATGGGAGGAGTGGATCTCCTAGATTCACTCATTGCTCTTTACCGAACGAAGCTGAAGTCTAGGAAGTGGTACCACAGGATTGTGTTCCACATTATGGATTTCACCCTTGTCAATGCCTGGCACTTGTACCGCAGGGACTGCAGCATCCCACAGAGAGAGGTCCACAGCCTACTCCAGTTCAAAAGTGAGGTTGCAAGCTGCCTTTGCATGGAGAGGAAAGTCCTGAAGAAGAGGGGAAGACCCTCCCAGCATATTGAGGGAGAGCTGGCCGGGAAGAGGAACAGAGGTCCCACTGCACCAGTGCCACCAGCAGCTGTGCAACAGGACAACACTGATCACTGGCCTGTAGTCATGCCAAAAAAGGGCTGGTGCAGATACCCAGGCTGCACTGGTATTGTCAGAGTGCAGTGCACAAAGTGTGATGTCTACCTGTGCCTCACAACTGAGAAAAACTGCTTCATCGACTTTCACAAGTAGTAAGGCAAAGACGGCCGCCAACAAGACACAGATAAATTCGAAAAAATTACTGACGTAGTGTAGTGTAAAATTACTGATTTAGTAGTGATATAGCACAAAAGTTAGAATTAAACGATGAAAAATGTCTTTGTAAATGGTTTTTACTTTCATAGGAAATGCAATCTTATCTATTCAGGCTACTGGGGATTGTTGGATACTATAACAGGAGTTTTTAAATAAATGTTATTACAAGACCTGCTGCTGCAAGACCCTCCAGTGGATAGCGAGAGCACCTGATAAGATGTCCCCTCCTTTCAGGACATTTATAACACTCGGCTCACCCATAAGGCCCTGTGCATTTCGGGTGATCCCAGCCACCTCTCACACGGCTTCTTCAGTCGGCTGCCATCAGGAATGAGACTTCACAGTCTACATGCCAGGACCAGCAGTCCCAAGTACAGCTTCATCCACCTCAACTCTCTCCCTGCACTGACAACCCCCTGTTAGGGAAGAATTTCACTTCTCCATATAGTTTGTGTAGTTAAAGGTCAATCCCTCTTCATTTATAGGTGAAAGTTGAGAATTAGATGTTTTCTTTTATAGTATTTTCCGCACTATAAGGCGCACTTAAAAGCCTTTAATTTTCTCAAAAAACGACAGTGTGCCTTATAATCCGGACCGCCTTATATATGGATCAATTGGTTAATTGGTTGATCCATACTGGTTGTACACGGCGCTCAAGGCGCTCTGTCAAAATGTTTCAGTATGAAAAACCAATAAAAACAATTTAATAATAATAAAATGTTTCAGTACGGTTGGCAAATACACGGTGGGGTTTTTCTGTCATGGTATTTTCTCTGTTTTATTCAATCAAATACTCAATCTCAAATCTTAATCTTAAACCTCAACAAAGAATGAATGTTTCAAAAACACCGATCCCTTTATTTTTCTAAGCCTTTTGCTAGACTATCCGCCGGATTAGCTATGAAGGGCTAACGATCCTCATATTCCCGTTTAAGACGCGAAGTCTTATCATTCACACTTGGTGAATCTCTAATCTCACCAACAAGTACGACTGGTAAACTACAAGGCCGCACCGCTTGCAGCATTACGGCTACCGTAGTCAGTAAACACCGGTACTGTGCTTACTCACAGTCCTAGTGGATGCATAGCGCAACCCCAGTCAAACATTTGACTGCAGTATCTTCTATTCTATGCGCCTTATATATGAAAAAAAGTTCTAAAATAGGCCATTCATTGAAGGTGCGCCTTATAATCCAGTGCACCTTATAGTGCCGAAAATACGGTAGATATAGTGCTAGAGACAGTTTATCTGACCTGTACTCTCTCCTAGGGACATGCCAAGGCCATGTTCATTCCCCTGGCGCCTTCGCCAGGTAACACTCTGAGTGAGAGAGAGACCATTGTTGTTCTCGTGTCACCTAGATGGTGTGAGTCTTTATCTTAATGTTTATGCCCAATAGCCAATGGAAAGTTAGCATATCTCCCTTTGTGGGCTCGGTCCACCTTCCTAGTATATGAATCTGAACTTTGCAGCTTGGCCCTCAGAATTGAGGTGGCATCACGCACTCATGTTGTGTCGGTGACTCTTTTGTTCTCCTTGATCAAGTCTATTAAACTCCTTCAGTATAAGACATCCAAGACTCCGGTGCTTCTTCTTCCTGCATCACCTCAGAATTTCTCCCTAACACCCCCCACACACGCAAACTCTGGACACCAACCACCACCACCACCAAGGAATTAAATTTCAATCTTTCATATTTATACACTGAACATATTTGATAATATAAAGCTGATTTTGACTTGACTTTGAAGAATCTTATTAATTTTTTAGCTAATTGTTGCCACCCACCCCATCACTCTAACATACCAGAAATATTGTTGTAACATTGTAACAACAGCAGTAATCATTGTTTTAGTACTTTAACAGTCATAAATATGGGGGAGGAGTCAGTATGCAAGAGGAGAAAGTTTATACTCATTTCTTTCACACAGATGCAGAGCACTAGAGACAACACCTGTTAATACAGGACAAGACCATCACTTTTGTGTGGTTAAACACATCTTTGCAATTTAATATTGAAAAGTAACAAAACACAGCAAAAGAGAAAATGAAAACAAAAAACAAGTACACTTAAAAGTGTGTGCAATGCATCATCAGTTCCAGCCAAGAGCAGTATAGTCTTGGATGGGAGAGAGGAGGAGGAGTGGAAGGGATTCAGAAGAGGGACTTCCTGAGAATGCTGTTCCTGGACAGGAGGATATCTCTGGCCTGCTCATACAAATGACCCCGTTGTTGCCATACAGGTCTTTGAGTCGGCAGGTCTCTCTCTCCATCTCCAGCTTAACTTCTTTCTTTGTAAACTGCCAAGCCTCTTCTGCAGCCACTGCATGGCCTCAGAGGATTTCATTCTCACTGTTTTTTCCTTGTATATTTTGAAGGTCCAAAATAAGTAACAAAGAACAAGAATATTTGGCAAAAAACAAAACAAAACAAAAAACGTTTATGTGACTCCCTCCTTTCCTTCCTCTATTCCACCCTCACCTGCCACCCCAACCACAACCACAACTCCCTCACTCACTAACTTCAAATAAATACCTGGTTCTTTATCTAAGGTCTGGCAACAGAGCAATGGATTTTTTTCCAGCTTTGTTTGACGTTTAAGTGCAAGTGCATTACATCTGACTACTGTTGTTACTCCAAGTGGAGCTTCATCGTGTCACCGCATCCAAACTGGGATATTTAGTATTAGCTGCTTGGAAGCTAGCAGTGAAACAACGCAGCCACACACAAACGCACACACAACACACACGCGCACGCACACACACAACACACACACAGTTGGCTGGCATGGTGACACGGACTAGCGTCTCTCTCTCGCACATGCGCAATAAAATACAGTTTACGCCAGAGGAGCACTGATTTCTGAGGATATTGAGAAACTTTTGATTTCGCTATATTTCACCTAAATTACCAATACCTTTACATCCCTGGTTTGGTTTCTCCTCCTTTGTGTCATTGACACTCAGATCCCAGCCGGCAGAAATTGCTGCTCTTTGCTAGGTTGGCACATGGGTGGGCACCAGGTTGATTGGCAAGACAGTAAGCAATGTGCTGATTGGCTATTCACTCAGGCGTCAAAACAGGGTCAAAATTCGTGCTTGTAACTTGAGTTTTGTAAACTTGTAACTTCAGGGTCGCATTTGAAGGTGTGAAATTTGTGTGTCCGTTGGATTTAGTTTTACACGTGCACAAAATATTCCCACAGATACAAATATGTTTTACACATAGACAAACTACTTTTACATCTTCAAAACTTTGTTACACATACACAAACTAATTTTACAACTCCAAAATTCTGTTACACATGCAAAAAATATTTTTACAACTACAAAACTTTATTACACATGTGAACATCATTGTACAAGTGCAAAATCTTTTTGACTCTTATTTGATTCCATAGTTTGAGAGGATTCACATACACACCATGTTTTATTTTATCCCACTCACTGTACCTCAACCCTAAAAACCTGCTTCCTAAAATAATTGCAACCAGGGCATTTACGACATTCTACATTTGCATGTCATTCATTAAAACATTAAAAATAGGCTAAATAAATAAAATTAGATGGGGCTTTGGACGTCTTTGATCCCACTTTACCCAATGAGCCTTGTCTATTAATATGCATGTTATGAAAGTATGGGGAGTTTGCTTTAGGGAAATTTTTATTGCAGTATGTCCTAGGTCTCAAGAAATCTTGTATTCAAGTAGAAATTAAAATTTAATGGTGGGGGCAGGGTTCAACAAATATTTATCATAATGCAAATATCTGTTAAATTTTGGTAAATTGTGTTTGTTTTCAATATATGGTGCACAAGTGACATTTTGACCTGAGTGTACTGTAAAAACACAATGGGGCATGATGCAATTGGAAAAACACACAAGGGTGAAGAAGCAGGGTTGGAGCTCTGGGGGAGACAAATGAGCACATAAATAAAATCCAGTGTTAGTGCTACATGCCTTTTTCACAATGATTCATCATGAGTACCATTGGAGACTTTGGGTTAACTGGTGCAAGAGGAGATTAGGCATAGAGACTGTGAGAATGATTGTTTGGTGGAATGAATGTCCACATAAAATTTCATAAGAATTTTACTTCTAGTCAGACATCTTTCTAAGTGTTGGACACAGTTTAATGGGCTGATTTGGCTGATCCATTCAAGCAGCACTTTCATCTACAGAGCAGTTTCATCTGTGAGACCTTTTTGGTAATTAATTCAACTGCCTTCTAAGCTCCTGTGAGACACATTTTGTTCTGAGTTAGAATGAGAATCAAGCTTAATTGACCTTTAAACTGATATTTAATATTTGCCAGATTGCAGCATAGGCTTTTGAGGAGCTCTTATCCTGTTGTTTCCTGTCAGTTTGAGTCGCCATAAATAACCAACACAGACTATAAAACTGGCATCCACTCCCATTCATATCCTGTAGACAGTTGTTGGTGCCTCGGTCTGTACAGCCAGCTGTATAAAAGCCTATCTCGCTGTGGAGGTCCCTGTGTTTGAGAGTAACAAATCTCATTGCTAGCGTATTTCATGATCTAAGTCAAAGTTTCTCTTCACAGGGAAGCATCTCAATCTGGTCTAATGCAGCCTGATGAGATTGGTGCACTTGAAGTCATTGAAGAATTCAAGCATTTATAGGCAAACTATGGGCTGCAGAAAAAAAAAAAAATCCTCCTATTTGGCAGCCAAATCACACCATCCATCCTTGCAGTCAGGCACAAGTCATCAAGGACAAGCACCAATTTCCCAGGGAGTGAAGGAATACACCAGGTTGCCTTTTTATAAGTAATTCCAGATGTCTCATTAGGCCTTGATGTCTTTCATCATTATTCTTTCATGTCATTCTGTGCCGCACAGCATCTGCACTCTTCTCACAGTGTTTGTTATTTATGTAAATCATTTTCATCAAAAAGCAAGTAAACATCCTCTGGAAAAAAAAAAGAAAAAAAAAAACATGAAATTGGAAATCACAAGGTGAACAGACAACACTGGCCTGATCCTAAGGAGTTTATAACTTACACAATTAACAAATGGAAACACCAGCTGTCTTTTTCTATTAACTCAAAAGGTGACTCCCACATTTCCATTTTAAGATATCATATTTGAAGGCACCTGTTACCATTATTTATTTTGTCTCATTCCTTTTTTCCTTTTAAACATACAACCAAATCATGAATATTTGACTTTTTCTAATTTGACGTTTGATTGCCCCTATCCATGACATTAACATATGACAAATGATTTTTTTCTTCTATGCCTCCATGCTGGCGACAGCCAGAGCCAGAGGCATTATGTTTTCTGGTTGTTCACCCATCCATCTGTCCCATTCTCAAGATGGTCATATCTAAATATTATGTGCAGGGAACTTATTCAAATTAAGTACAAACATTCATTTACACTCCAGGAGGAGCTAATTAGATTTTGGTGGACAAATGTCAAAGTCCAAGGTCATGGTGATCATGGAACTTACAGAGTCCACTCAAAAGGGCCAAAAAAGTGAGTGTCAAAAGGTATACCACAAGTGGGTGAGTCATCATGATTGTTGCTTCCTGCTGTACACACACAGTCCAGTAAAGGTGTTAGTAGTGGCAATAAACCGTATTAGGAACAAAAACACAGAGCACACACACACCACTACTGCTGCCTGTTGCCATTACCAGCAGTGGTGCATTGTGCAGTAGCTGCAGTGTGCATTTGTGGTAACAGACTGCTGCAAGCTATCCTGAGGATGCACACCCCCTGAGATGTGCAACAGCGCTGCTTGCAGCTTTAATGTTTCTTTTAGATATGGTTAGATCATTTGGGTCTTTCCATTATAATGAACACTGTAGTTTTTAAGTAAGTTTAGCGATTGTCTGAGGTGTTGCAAAAAATAGGTGTTATGGAAAAAATCTAAGTGATAAACAGCATCTGAGAGGGTGGTCCTGTTTGGAGGCGAATGCGATAAAAAAGTATGGTCTGTATTCCCACCTTATAGAATACCCTTCTGTCTGTAGGTTGTCTAACAATTCCAGCAATGTTAAATGATTCTTGACTAACACAGTGTAAACACCATTGAACCAGGTGTCTCTGTATTGCTATGCAGTGTGTACACAAGTGGGTGTAACCTTATTTCACCGTTTATCACTGCATGGCTGCATCCTCCCCAAGAAGCCAGACTCAGCTTTTACTTGATTGTTGTTGCTGCCTCTAAAGTCAAAGTTTATGGGTGAAAAAAAAAAGGTTGCTTTGTTTTTCTTCAATAGCCCAGCTGAATGGGATTACAGTGTATTTCACATTAAGGATAAACTCTTGTCATCTCCAGTTTGTCAACTACACAAAGTAAAGCTACAGCCTATCTTTTAATCATCCTGATAAAAGAAAGGACTCATAATGAATTATTAATGAATCTGCATCCAAGCAACAAGGTGCAAGGATGAAACCCAAGTAGTAGTGTAAAGAGCTGAAGAATCTGCATACAGAGTGACACAATAGCTTCAGACAGTCTCCATATGGGTCTTTGGAGCTGGTAAAATTGAAAATGAAAGCACAGATGCTGTTGAAATCCATTGGGGAACCACAATTCACCAGTCTCAGAACTGTCAGGATGTGGCAATAGGACTCTGACTTGAGACACACCTTCTGACAGCTTCACTTAGTGCATCATCACTGTTTTTATGGGAGCCAAGTTATATTTCATATGTCAGTCAAATATATATATATATATATATATATATATATATATATACATATATATATATATAAAAGATGGTTTTTATCTGCTGTCTTAAGCAAACAGTGTGAAGTGTTTTTCACTTTCAGATAGATAATCTGATTTATGAAGTACTTTCTGATTAAAGACTTTAATAAGTTTCAATCCATTTAGCCTGCTTAAAAGTAATCAAACTCAACAAATGCCTCAGTATCCCTCATACTTATCTTTTAATGGGTTATTTTAAATGGTAGTGCTAATCCAAATATCTAAATTACTATCAAGATACAGCAAATTACATTGATGTTAGACTCTGTGCATCTGATATAGCTGCTTCATCTATTGCTGCAGCCGTGCTGAACCCTTTAATTGGCCTGTGTGACCTTCTGTTCATGGCAATGAATTCTGCTCCGAAACTCTGTCTGCCACATGAAATTAATTATTTTAATCAAGACATGATTTTTTAATGACATTTGGAGCACACCTTGTACTTACTGTGTTGTAAGCTTGGTGTTAAACACAATTACTGCTTACCTGATAAGAATCAACATAAAACTTGACACAGCAGTGGTTTTTTATTAGCGGAATAACTGATATAACAGGGCATCAGTTGGTTGGATTCATCAGTAACAATGATGAAATGGAAAAATAAACAAAAAGAGACTAGTTAGTCTAATGGTGACTGCTCGATTCAGTGACACACAAGGATTATTATTGTCTGCAATGCTACTGACTTGGTGCTTGTTCTGTGAGTTTCAAACTAGGGGTGACTTAAATTAGTCGACTATTGGACGATTCGATTCAGAGGAGTCCGATTTGAGTATCAACTTCATAGACGAATAGTCGTACATGTTATGAAACCAAGATTGTGCCATTCTGACTACATGGGGGTGCTCACTGCTGCTGAACATCTGATTTTATATTGAATTTCTTTGTTTTCTAATAATATAGCATATATTGATACAAACATCACAGTGGGTGCTTGAGTACCCGTCTCTCTCTCTCTCTCTTTCTCTGTCTGTCTGTCTGTCTCTCTCTCTCTCTTCTCATCTCATATCATCTTCGGTGGAGGGAAAATTTAATTTGGGCCTAAAGTTTTTTCCATTAAACTGAGTGACGCGGTCTCTGTCTATCGATCGCGCAGCACAGCATCTGTATAATACACACGCACCCACTACACACAAAAAACAGTGCGCGCAAGCCTAATGAGTGACATAAGGGAAAGCATGGATGGAGAACGTTCTGTTATTGTTATCTTATGCCAACTGAAGAATTACATTTGTTTATTTGGGTGTTTTAACTAGTTCCTCCCTCCAATGAGATCATCCAATGTGATCATGAATCAATGAGGGAAAAAACAACATGATTCGACAATTAGTCAACAAAAGGCAATATCTAAAGAATCAGATTTGACTATGAAAATCCTTAGTTGAAGACAGCCCTATTTCAAACACAACAAAAATGAAAGATGTGAAAGTCTTAAGTGATTCGATCCTATTGTGATGTCATCATATTTGAAAAGGATATGAGGAAACCTCCCTGGGTAAGGTCTAGTGGTGGTGCTAATGTCAAGTTAAACGATGGGATGGCCTGACACTGGGCATGAAGACTGGAGGTGAATAGTTTAGAGAAGTGACACAGTAAGGTCAACAGTTTTAAAGTTTGAGAGCAATAGCATCATTCTCTCATTAAGATGATTGCAAAACCTGATTGGTTGGTTTACCAAAAAACACTCACATTCTGCTGCTTAGAGAGACAGAGTGGGAGAGCATTATGAGGAAATGAGGCATAAAGATTGATTGAACTTCCACTGAGCTTCATTTCCATCAGGAGAGACTTCACTCTGACGGAACTAATATTTTTTATGAGCTCAAGAACAGAAGTGAAAAGTGCAAGAAGTGACAGTCTTAGGTGGTTAATATAGGACACCCACGAAAAGAAGAGAAAAACTAAGGAGAAGTAGTAAACCAACTTGATATGGTGTCAGTTCTTACCATTCATGTGCACTGGTTATGTGTGCTGAAAATAGCATTTGTGTTGTGCATTTATTACATTAAAAAATGCTATGGATGAAGTTGGATTAATCGTGAAGTGATCTGAAACAATGACAGCAATGTAGAAAAAAGGTGAAAATGAAACGAAATGTGAGCTGAATGCCAGAACAACATTTAAGGTCAGAATGTACAACATAATAAAAGGTCAGCAGAGATCAAACTGAAATAAAAGGTCATAAGACCAAACAGAAATTATGGTATACAAGAACCACCAGTGTCCAAACAGAAATTAAAAGTCAGAAATAACAGAAACAGACAACCAAATTGAAAATAATATCAACATGAGGTCGTGTAGAAGTCCATTCTGAGGTTATGATAGCCATGATGAACGAATGAGTCATGAAGGCCCTACCTAAATGTTCCAAAATGGCAGATAGAGACTGGTAAAATATATCAGATTAGTATTTTCAAATGATTGTATGATAAGGGTGTCAGGGTGAATGTAGGAAAAAATAAACCAGGCCAACAAGGCTCACAATGTCCATTGTTGATTTGAATCCAGCAGCTAGTCAATAAATATGTTGAAATTAAAATAAAAAAAGTACGTCCACACAACACAACTGCAAGTAAGCCATTTTTGAAATAGATTTAAGTGGCAAACAGATATGTAAAGAATTGCAAGAGAGTGCCAAGCAACATCAGAAGGGGCTTGGGTTAGGACAGGGGACGAAGATGAGAAGCAGAAACCTGAGTTGGCCTCAACAGTAATGCAATGAAAAGAAATGCACAAGCTCATTGTTAAATAAAGAGAAGCCATTCCAGTGATATAGCAGATGAAAACAGACACACATATCAGAGTGCCCCCTTACACCAAGAGAGGGGATCATGTGGATTTGGCAAGGAAGATGCCATGTCTAAGAAAAAGGAGATGAAAGAGTGTCTCATGACAAAGTTAAGATACCAAGGACAGAGGACAGCTCTCAACTCAACTTTTTTTTTTTCTTTTTCACTTCAACTGTAGAGACTGTAGGACCTCAACCTGAATGTCCTGAAAACTTGAGAGTCAGGGTAAGAGGACATTTTTTTCAAACTTAACAGTATATTTATTCATGTGGATGTTCACAATATGATTGAGCCATGTCAGCACTCCTACTGTGAGAGGATCTGTATGCACTGTAGGAAAAATGAAACATCTGGCTGTGTGTACACTCCAGTTCCATGGCCTCACCACATCTGGATAGATTCTGGCCATTATCCTCAGGTGCTGATGGACAGATGGATGATTTTCTGTGTCAGAACATGTTCAGATAGTTGATGCCCAGATCTGATGATGGCATTCAGTGAATGAAGTGACAAGAATTGGCTCCTTCTGAGGGTTAGTGGACCAAGGAGATGCTCACTGACTTTCACAGGTCCAGTCCACACTTTTTAGAGAAAGCATGTTGAGTTTGTGCATATTGGTGAATACCTGGACCTGCTGACCTGGACAGTAATTTTTTTTAACTTTTTTTATTTTTTATTTTTTAATCATTGGGCCTGACCTGAACACAAAGAGACTCCACAGGCTGGTTGAAAAAGCTGGGTCTGTGATTGGTAGTGATTGGTTGGAGTCTTACATGCACTGTAAGATTGTAACATTGACAACACCAACCACCTTCTCCACAACATTCTGAAACAGCTACAGCAGCAGCCAATGTCTCATCTTAATCAAGATCCTTTGTCCCTACTGACATCAGACAATACATCATCTCAGCCAGAGGAAGTGGCTCATGAAATTATGTGTGTGACAATTTATGACATGACAACACGCTCTAGGCCAGGGGTCTCCAACACGTCACCTGCAAGCTACTGGTAGCTACTGGTAGCTTGCAGGCAATGTTTCCTAAAGATTCCATCTCTGGTTACTGTCATTATCTGGCTCTCTCTCTCGCTCTCTCTCAAAATTGTTTAATGCCATTTTTTCTCTCTTTACTGTAGAAAATGAAGAGGTTTGCTAACACTTCATTTTAGTAACTAGTACTATAACTTGATACAGTTGGTGGCTTTCATGTATTGATTTCAGCAGGGGAAGTCGAACTGCCCTATACATTCAGCTCAGCTGTAATATTAGTCAGCTGTTAGTGGCTGCTCTAGAGCTAACATGTCAGGTCACATCATCAATTGCCTAAAATAAACACTTTTTTTTCTTTAACATGTACATGTGTACCCTTCCTGAAGGACTCATCAGCTCTCTCCAGTGTCAGACATCCTTAGCATCTCTCTGGAGAAATGCCATGGGTGAGCCTGTTTCAATTCCTCCACTATCTTTCAAACACTCCAAAATCAAAAGACGTCATGACTTGATACCTTGTTGCACTGACCTCCTGGATCACACAAGGAAGACAAAACAGAAAAAGCTGAAGAAGCTGCCAGTGCCAAGACAGTGATGGTGTCAGTCCATTCTCACCTCTGCCTCTCACCCCGTTTACACCTGGTATTAACATGCGACTCCTATCCAGATTGTATCTGACTGGATAGCATTTACACCTGGCATTAATGTGTCTCCGGTGTCCACAATGAGATCCGATTGAGATCCGATCACATATTTGTGCAGGTAAATTAAAAAAGAAAAAAGAAAATAATCTGGATCACAATCCATCCTCAGTGTGTCTTGGGTGTGTTTGTACCTGTACTTTCATGCGGTCAATCACTATCTGATTGCAATCTGATCACTGAAAACATATGTTAATGCCAGGTGTAAACGGGGTGTCTGACGCTGCCAGTGTAGAGGGCAGACTGCACCTTGTCAATGAAGCAGTCAAGATTAACTATTACTGTACTACACATATCACATACATAATTTGTTGTTAAATTTGTACTCTTAATTCCTCCTGACTTTCAGCACTCACTTTATCTGTCTGTATGTTTTTCTGTTTAACTTATTGCCATAGACCAGATTACTGTAAAATCCAAGTGTACACTGGTGGAAATAGTATTATGGTTATTATGGATAACCCTAACCCTAACTATTCTCATTACAAAGCTGTGAGCTGAGCACTCAGTAAACCTTATCCTTGTTTTCAAACTACAGTTAAGTGACAATCATAATGATGGAATGTATTTATTGATTGATTTGCTTATTTATTTTGGCAGATCTTAGATCAATACAAAACAATGGTAAATATTCTGGGCCCAGGAAGCCCTGGGCTTCCTGCTCCAAATGATCAAATGTGCCGGGCTCTCAAACAGCCCTGATATGAGGTAGCTGATGCATATTTATGAATTCCATCTGTGAGTATAAAATCATAAATATATATATTTTTTTCAAATGACAGTTTATTTATAAATGGAAATCTTAACAGTTTTGTGGGACACAGAGATCATTCCTTGATCTTATTGTCTTTGTCTAAGTGTTGTGAACAATGACTGCTTAACAGCACGTTTAAACAAGCAAGAGAATTGTAATTTGTTAGTCAGGAGATCAGTGCTCAAATATGACTTAGATTATTGCAGGTGGAGATCAAGGTAAAATCTCCTTTCTGTTAAGCTCAGTTTTGCTAATTGGTCACGAAGCCTGTTTTTTGTTTTTTGTGACAGTATTACAAAGGTTTGTGTCCTCTGTGGTCTGCCTCACTCGCTAAGTGTTGGTGGAGCTCCTAAACAAGCAAAGAGCTTTTGATTTCACTAAGTGCCTCTCTTTATGAAATGTAGTCTGTTCCTCAAATATGATTTGGTGGTAGATCTAATAAACTGATTATTATTATTGTAGGAGTTCAATATGCATGAGCACTTCCTAATGGCTTCTGCCCTCTGCCTGTCCCTGCACTGAGAAACAACACAAATACATTTCCCTGCAGTTTAAAGAGTTTTAGAAAATATCTCTTATTGATCTATCTTATATTTATTTATTAAAATGTATTTTTCTACTTTTTACTTTATTCAACCATTCATTTATTTATTTTTATTTTTTATTTTCTCTGTCAAATATTGCAGGATCTGAAGCAGGGCCTGTTAAGGTGTTGGACATGGAATTAGCTACGTTCAGGTGTTGATTTATTATTTCTATTATTGTTATTGTCTTCTTTTCTTTTTGCATTTCTATCATATCTATGTTTTGTCGTTTTCTTTTTGTTGTTTTTGTTTTATGAAAAAAAAGGAAAAAATCCAATGTAACACAAAAAAAGGAAATAGCTCCAAGTCATGCACTTAGTAATTAATGTTTGATTCAGCCCCAGCAACTGTGAAATGTGAAACCCTTAAATAAGTTAATTTTTATGATCAGTATTAAAGCCCTTTCAAAGAACTTTCACTTATGTTGATTTTGGTGACCCCTGTGGACAAAAGCGGTAGGTTTCTCTTTGCGGATCCTGTCGGAATATCAGCCATGATGAAAATAAAGCAATGAAATTGAGTTCGGTTTTTCATCACTAGCGTAGCAACAACTCAGTGCTAATTTATAGCCTCATCAAATGTGCCGTCTCCTCCGGTCTGAGCGTCGTACATTGTGTAAAGAGTTACATTATTTGGAAATAGCTTATCTTCTTATCACCGATGGCCTCATTTGCTGTTGTAGGTCACACAGAGACATCAGCCGAAACATGAGACTTTTGCATATCCAGTTAAAAGTTCCTTGTAGAGGATTTAAGCATTTTCTGACCAACTTTGAGGTAGCTACATTAACTAGTAAAACATGATGTACCCTAAACACAATCTTAAGCCTATATTAGTGTGATTTTGTTTATAAAAAAAACTGTTCCCACTCCACAGAGCTAGCTGTTTACACACAGATTAAAATGAACTTCATGTTCATTTCTTCATTTTGTTAAATGAGCTGCTCCTGAACTATATTTCATTGGGACCTGCTGCCACCGATCCATCCCCAGCCCCCAATCATTGCCACACAACTGTAGAGCTACAACTATAAAATGACAGATTGCTTTTAAGCTCCAAGAAAAAAAAAAACAACAACTGATGTACCAGTCAGTAGCACTGGCAGGATTATATTTCACACAAGAACCACCCGTCAACCTTTAGGCTCATATGATCGAACAAGTGAGCAAGCAAGAGAGAGAGAGAGAGAAAGAGAGAGATTGATTGATAATAACACACCACCATAAACATTATTTACCTACCACAAAAGACCAACCATCAGAGACAACAAAAAACACAGCAGTTAAATAACAGGCTATAGAGACCTATTATGCACAATACCAAATATCCCAGAGAAACACGCAATAAAAATCAGCATACAGGAAAGTATTCCTTTATTCAGCATCATCATCATTAAAACAAGCACCTAACTATTTAAAGATAGTGTAATTCACAGCAGCAAGACCAAAACCAAGCAGTTGCAATAAACCATCAAAAAGCCACATGAGAAAATAAATTGGAAATGTCAACTTGAAGTTTGTTCTGCTTTTGCCCATTGCATCAAACTGGATCAATTCCGGCATCATGATGGATGCTCATTAGCTCTCCATGCAGTGGCATCAAGCACACTGTCACATTCAACACATTCACACACCATGAGCAACTTAGAGGAATCAAACCCAGAACGTCTTGCTAAGAAGAGAGTGCAAACCACTGTACCACTGAGTCAACCCTGCAAGTCAAACTTGATGAACATGAAGTAATGTAATTTACATTAAATCCATCTGCACCCACACAAGATTCACTAAATCGCTCTCATAAAGAATTCCAACTCTCACTGTAGAACTGACATTAATAGTAAAGTTAATAACAACCAAAATTACCCTCTCAATAGTTTGTAAAAGTTGACGCCAGTATCTGGAGTTCTGCAGCATAAAGGTTAGAAAGATTCACTTTCTCACACAGACCAGAAAAATATTCAGTTTTCAAGGGTTTCTACTGAGCTCTACGGTGCTCCAGGTGGCTCTTTTGAAGCTATATCACTTTAAATAAAATATCACATTTATTGACAGTTTGTGGATTGATTTGAGTGCACGCACTTTGGTTCAGAGGCTGTTAATTAACATTTCCTTTGTTTAGTTTAAACTCACCATGTATGTCCTCTGTGTGCAGCTCTCCCCAGCTTGGAAAAGGAGGCAGCGCCGTCCAAGATGGCCTCTTATGGAAGCAGGGGAAGTGGAGGAGGAGTGGGTGCGACCAAAAAACAAAACAAGTGAAGAAATTGGTGAAACTATTATTCTTGAGCAGTATTTAAGAATGTTGTCTCCTGAGCTCTACGTTTGGATTAAGGAACAGGATCCTCAGCCTGCATCTAAGGCCGCCTCCATGGCTGACATATTTGTGGCAGCACATCCAAAGAACCAGTCCTGCGCCTACAGATACAAGCACAGCCCAAAGCCAGGCTTGGATAAGTACACCTCAGCCGCAGCACTGCCTGAGGGTAAGCCTCCTGTAGAGGAGAATCAATCAGTTTCCACTGTTACCCCAAAGAAGCTTAAACCCCTCATCTGCTACTTATGTGGTCAAGAGGGCCACACAAAACCAAGGTGCCTACAAAATTCATTAAAGCTGACACAGATCTGCTATGTACCAAGAAAGAAACGTGAAGCTGAGGTGAGAGCTCAACAGCCCCTGAGAGTGACCTCAGTCAAGATAAATGGGCAGGATCTTAAAACACTCATTGATACAAGGAGTACACAGACTCTGGTGCATCATCAGTAAGTTCCTGCTCATGTCATCTGTACTGTTGGGGCAGTTCCAATCTGTTCTGTTCATGGAGATGAAAAACCATATCCTACAGCAAATGTGTATGTTAAAGTGCAAGGAAACACTTATTTGCTGAGTGTTGGTGTCACAGATAATCTCCCATTTCCTGTAGTACTTGGCCATGATCTGCCTGTCCCTCTGGATTTGATCCACCCAGTGCAGCCCTGTAATGTAGGTTGGTTTTCCCCAGGAGATACTAACCGCTCTTACTTCATGTCCAGGTTGCTGAAGAATGTGTACCAGCTGCTGGGCATCAGAAGTTTGAAGACAACACCCTATCACCCACAGACAGACAAACTCACAGAGTGGTTTCATCAGACATTGAAGCAGATGCTCCGTAAATTTGTTAATGACACAGGCTCAGACTGGGACCAGTGGCTCCCTTATCTCATGTTTGCATATAGGTAGTGCCACAAACTTCGACTGGCTTCTCTCCATTTGAACTCCTTTTTGGTCATGAGCTCAGAGGCCCTTTAACTCTGCTAAAAGAAATATGAGAGGTAGATAAAGGGAGTAAAGAACTGGTTAACTCAGGGGTCGGGAACCTTTTTGACTAAGAGAGCCATGAAAGCAAAATATTTGGAAATTTATTTCAGTGAGAGCCATATAATATATTTTAAGAGTGAATTCAACTAAATGTGAGTATAATAAGCCTCTGAATTTATTCTTTTGAATAATGTTGTTACAATACTCGCCATTAATACGACTTCTGGTGCTGCATGGATTTGCTGATGTCTTTGTAGTCTGGTTGGTACCTGGTGAGGTTAAGCTTCATGCAAGCGTTGAGGCTTTCATCCGTTAAACGTGATCGTAGGTTGGACTTGATTTTTTTAAGATGTGAGAATGACTGCTCACACGCATACGTAGATCCAAACATGGTCAATACAGCAATACTCACACGCTGCAGTGTGTGGTATGTGACAGGAAGCGCGTTCCAAGTTTTGATAATCAGCTGGTCTTCGGGTTGAAGTTTTTTCATTTCTGTCCACATGTGCTTGCTCGCCAACTCCGCTTTCTGTCGTGTGATTCTTTCCAAATCTTCATTCAGTGACTTGAACTTATTCACCCACATGTCTGAGGCCTTCAGGTCAGCCAGTTCTGCTTCAAAATCTCTGACGGAGACACCAGGAATGTAACTCAGGTCGGCTGTGTTCAGTGAACACTCGTTTGGATGGGTGATGAACTTAAAAAGACAAGCATGCTCACGAAATTCTCCAAAGCGTGCTTTGAACGACTGTAGGAGACTGGATGTGAAGCCAGCTAGCTGGTGGAGATCAAAGTTTTGAGTGGGCTCACTTGCTGTGCATGCATCTTTAAATTGTCTCAGTTTTTCAAAATGTCCAAAAGATCCATGATGAAGAGCTCCAGCTTGTTTTCAAAAGCAAACACAGCTTGTTGAAGGGATAACACTGTATTTCCAATGCCTAACATTTTCACGTTGAGCTGGTTCAGATGTTCAGTCATATCCACGAGATAGTAAAACTTGAGGAGCCACTCAGTTTCGGCTAGCTCAGGATGCTCGATGTCCTTCATTTCAAGGAAAGTCCGGATTTCGTTCAGGCAAGCCGCAAAACGGCTAAGCACCTTCCCTCTTGACAACCAACGCACATTGCTGTGCAAAAGCAGACCGTGATAGTTATTTCCAACTTCATCCAGCAGTGTTTTTAACTGCCGATCATTTAAGGCTCGGGCAACAATAAAGTTGATCACACGAATGACCAGCGACATCACTTCGCCAAACTGCCCGTCACACATCTGAGCACAAAGTGCCTCCTGGTGTAGAATGCAATAGAAACTTAGGATGGGTCTATTTTCATGTTCACGGAGAAGCGCCACAAATCCTTTGTTTTTCCCCACCATACACAGAGATTTTTTTCTTGAGCGAACTCCATGAAAGACTTGAATAAATCCTCACCTCTTGTGGACCCTTTTATTGGCAGAACAGCAAGACTTTCTTCGTGCAGTGTGTCACCAACAGCATATCTTGTAATCACGCTGAACTGCAACAAATGGCTTACGTCTGTGTTATGGGATTGTTCTATACTGGTAGTTCCCCCCCTAGTGTTTGCATGGTAATGGTATGGCCCGACTGAAAAGCAGGAAGTGCTGTGTTGTTCATGTCTCTGGCGGGAGTTCTCAATACAGTTCATGTGATAGACTCGCTCCATGTCTCCTCTCCATTTATTACACACAAACATGGTGTCAGAAGTAAATAACCAAGTCAAATAACTAAGTGACACAGAAGAAGACATCAGCAGCACGATGGCGTCCGCAATACCTCCACCGGGAGAGATGAAATTGTCAGGAGACCTCGCCAACAACTGGGATGAGTTCAGGTCGGAGTTTGAAGACTACACGCTGGCGACGGGTATAAAAGAAAAAGACAAAGATGTGCAAGCAGCAACCCTGCGACGGGTGATGGGCAGTGAATGTCGACACATATATAAACACAATTTGAGACTTTCAGCGGAGCAGGCGAAAGACCCCACAGCTATCCTTGACGCTTTGGAGGCGCATTTCAAGCCAGCAAGGAACGTGATATTTGAGAGATACATCTTCGGCAATTGCAAGCAGGACGAGGGAGAACCCATTGATGCATTTATAACGCGCCTACGAGAGAAGGCTGCGTCGTGTGAGTACAGAGGCCTTAAAGAGGATCTGATTAGGGACAGACTGGTGCTAGGCGTGTGCGATGAGGCTGTGCGCCGTCGCCTGCTCAGGGAGAAAAAGCTCACACTCGCATCAGCCATAGAAATATGCCGGGCGGCAGAACTGACAGATTCGAGTTTGAAAGCAATGACACATGACAGACCTCCAGAGACAGTGCATGCAGCAGACAGTCGTCGGCCGCGGGCTGCACCGAGGCAGACCCGCCATGACAGGTCTCAGAATCAGCCGCCTGGCGTGAGTGAAGGCGCAACATGCAGGTTTTGTGGCAACACACACAGGCGCGGATGTGAACTTTGCCCTGCATATGGCAAGAACTGTCGCTATTGTGGAACAGCAAACCACTTTGCAAAAATGTGCATGAAGAAGGGCCAAGCCACCAGACAGTTGAACGCAGCAGATGCTGAATACCCGGGGGATATGAGCCCGTCTGACACAGAGGCACACATATATACTGCACAGAGCATTGGGGCAGTGCAGGGATGTGGAAAGAAATGGTTCGTTAACATTAAGATAAATGGGGGATCTCAGAGATGCCAGCTAGATTCAGGGGCGACCTGTGATGTAATGAGCGTAACAGATATGAGGAGACTGGCGCCCCAGGCAAAGTTATTACCAAGCCACACCAGGTTGGTTCTATATTCAGGCCAGTCATTAAGATCCATTGGCAGATTCAAGACAGAGTGTGTAGTGAGAGGAAAAATGCACGAGCTGTGCTTTGAGATAGTGAGGAGCAGTCAGAGACCCCTGTTGTCAGGTGACACCTGCGAGCGTCTAGGTTTGATGCACTTCACCATACCTAAGGAGCTACTTATGGTAGGACACAGCAGCTCAGAGTGTCTAACTAGGCAGCATCTTATCAAAACCTATGACGATGTTTTCAATGCACCAGTTGAATCGCTCCCAGGGGAGGTTCATTTTGAGTTAGACAAAGATGTAGCTCCAGTGCAGGCTTCCCCACGTAATGTTCCAGTAGCTCTCAGGGAAGCAGTCAAGGCTCAACTGGACAAACATGAGAGAGATGGACATTTAGCCTCAGTGACCGAACCAACCGAGTGGATTAGCAACATGGTGATAGTCAGGCAGCCAGAGAAACTGAGGCTTTGCATAGACCCCAAGTCATTAAATCTAGCTTTGAAAAGGTCCCACTACATAATGCCAACACTTGAGGATGTCTTATATAAACTGCCCAAGGCCCGTGTCTTCACTCTTGTAGACGCGCGTGATGCCTTCTTACAGTGTAAGCTAGATGAAGAAAGCAGTTACACAACCACATTTTGGATGCCCTGGGGCAGGAAACGCTGGCTAAAGCTGCCTTTCGGGGTATCGGTGGCCCCAGAGATATATCAGCGGAAACAGCATGAGCTACTGGCCGGGCTCAAGGGTGTAGAACCCATTGCAGACGACATACTGGTGGTGGGGTGTGGGGACACAGATGAGGAAGCCACAAGAGACCATGACAGGAAACTGCTAGAGCTCATGGACAGGTGCAGGGAGGTCAAGCTTAGACTGAGTCTAAAGAAACTGCAGTTCAGGGTCAGGGAGGTCAAATTCCATGGACACATTTTGTCAGCAGAGGGGCTCAGGGTGGACCCTGAAAAAGTCAGGGCTGTTCAGGACATGCCTCTTCCCACAGATGCTAAAGCAGTACAGAGACTGATAGGCTTCGTGACCTACCTGGCAAAGTTCACCCCACACCTCTCGGAGGTGTGTGAGCCACTACGAAGGCTGCTGGACAGGGACGTCCCATGGCACTGGCTACCAAAGCATGACGCCGCAGTTGAAGAGATCAAGCGTCTGGTCACAGCGGCCCCAATCCTGAGATACTACGACGTGACCAAGCCGGTCACCATCCAGAGTGATGCAAGTCAGAAAGGACTTGGCTGCTGCCTGTTACAGGAGGGACAGCCTATAGGGTACGCATCATGGGCGCTAACTCGGACAGAAGAGAACTATGCACAAATCGAAAAAGAGTGCCTGAGTATAGTGTTTGCATGCCAGCAGTTTCACTACTACCTGTACGGGCGGGGGGAGATCACGGCAGAGACAGATCATAAGCCACTTACCTCAATCTTCAACAAGCCCCTCCTCACTGCCCCCAAGCGTCTCCAGAGCATGCTGCTCACGCTCCAGAATTACAACCTCAAGGTAATATACAAGCCTGGTTCCGACATGCACATCAGTGACACTTTGAGCAGAGCCACGGTTTCACCACAGAGGACTGACACAAGATACACGAAACACAACATCTGTCACCTGCAGAAGGCGCAGGAGGACACGGAACAGATAAACCAGGCTGATTACCTGAATGTCACCAGCAGGCGCCTGAGTCAGATCAGACAACACACGGAGGGAGATGACGCTCTTCAGTTGTTGAAGGCAGCAGTGCTTCAGGGATGGCCAGATCGCCGGGAGGACGCCCCACTGGCCATCAGAGAATATTGGTCAATCAGGGATGAGATCAATGCACAAGATGGAGTGCTTTTCAAAAGCCAGAGAGTCATAGTCCCAAAATCGCTGCGTGCGGAAATGTTGAAACGCATTCATGCCAGCCATGTAGGAGGAGATGCCTGCTATAGGCAGGCAAAAGACACGCTGTACTGGCCGAACATGCATGGGGAAGTCAAGGACTATGTGAGCCAGTGCTCAGCGTGCAACGAATACTCACACGAACAGCAGCGTGAAACAATGTTGTCACATGCACTTCCAACGCGGCCATGGCAGATTGTGAGTATGGACTTGTTCAGGCAGGCGGGCAAAGACTTTCTGCTTATTGTAGATCATTATTCGGATTTTTGGGAAATAGAATTGCTCCCAGATCTTTCAGCAGAGACTGATGTCTCGTAGACTGAGGACCCCGCTCCCAGTGGCTGACACACTCCTGGAGCCGAGTGTGGTCACCGGGGTTCCAGACAAACTGCGAATCAAACATCAAACAGCCAAGCTTTGGTATGACAGGTCAGCCAGGGACCTACCTGAGCTGAGAGTTGGCCAGGACATTAGAATGAAGCCATTGCCTGGGGACAGGACGGGCAGGTGGAGAAGAGGAGTTTGTATGCAGCAGGTGGCTCCCAGATCGTACCTGGTGGATGTGGAAGGAACATACTACCGGCGAAACCGGGTGGACCTGCGGCCAGCAGAGGTCGGAGGGACAGGGCATCACCCCCAGCAGCACAGCGAGCAGCAAAGTAGCCCACCTGTCGAGCAACCCGGTAGTCCACCCTGTAATGCGGTGGATGAGGTCATAGCCTGTGGCACAAGTGCACAGGGCACCAGGCCACCAGGGCAGAGTGGTCTTCACCAGCCCATGGGTGTGTCCCCACCCACACCAGGACACAGAACGGCCAGTGGCAGGCTGGTGAAGGTGCCAAACAGACTGAATCTATAGACTGGACATAGTGCCTGGGCTAATTTCTTGTTTGTTAGGGTGGGGTAAACCTGGAATTTATTTTTTACTTGAATTCAAGTTGCAATACAGTTAAACAATTTAGTGCAATAAGGGCTATGTTAAGCTGCTATCTAAAAAAAAAGGGGAGATGTTATGGGATTGTTCTATACTGGTAGTTCCCCCCCTAGTGTTTGCATGGTAATGGTATGGCCCGACTGAAAAGCAGGAAGTGCTGTGTTGTTCATGTCTCTGGCGGGAGTTCTCAATACAGTTCATGTGATAGACTCGCTCCATGTCTCCTCTCCATTTATTACACACAAACAGTCTGTTGACTCATCCAAAGCCAGGGAAAAGAACGGCGCTGCATTTATGTCCTTCACTTGCGTTTCCTCCACTTGGTTTGCCATTGTGATGGTACGATCATGAACAGTTCTTGCCGACAGAGGCATGTCTTGTATCTGTTTGATTATCTTGTCTTTGTTCGGAAGATCATCAAAAAGTTCATTGGCTACATCCAGCATGAACGTTTTACCATACTCGCCATCTGTGAATGGTTTTCCGTTCCTCACTATTGCTAAAGATCCAGCAAAGCTAGCGGAATTATAGTCACCTTGCCGGGTCCATACGCACAGTTGCTGCTGGCTAGCTTGCACCCTGCTCAGTAGCTCTTGGCACGCTTTTTTTCTGCTGTCTCCCGCAGGGTATTTTGATGCAAAGGTAGCATGGCGTGTGTAAAGTGCTGCTTTACATTCGACCGTTTCATCGATGCAATTTTGTCATTGCAAATTAGACACACCGCAGAACCTGCTCTCTCCACAAAGGCGAATTCTTCGGTCCATTCGTACTGAAATGTACGATACTCCTAATCTTTTTTTCTTTTCGCCATCTTCTTCATCGAAGGGTTAGCTTTGAGCTAATGACCGAGCAGACTGATTCAAAAGGGGGCGTTTACCTGTTTACCCAGCAACGGCCAAAGTAGGCTATTATCATCCAATTAAAATAATGGACAATTGCTCCTGCAGCCAACTGCAGCCCTGAACAGGACATGAGCAGTGAAAAATCGATGGATGGATTAAAACAAGTGAGAATATTTTGTTTTATCTGCGAGCCAGATGCAATCATCAAAAGAGCCACACCTGGCTCGCGAGCCATATGTTCCCGACCCCTGGGTTAACTGAAAGACCTCATTATCCCATACTGTCCTACCAGAGCACTTCACTCCCAGAATGCAGGTCTGTTAGTGACTCCCAGTATCTCTAAAAACAGACTGGGAGGTAGAGCCTTCAGTTACCAGGCCCCTCTATTATGGAACCAGCTCTCTCCATGGGTCAGAGAGGCAGACACTCTTTCTACATTTAAGTCTAGGCTTAAGACCTTCCTCTATGACAAAGCTTTTAGTTAGGGCTGGCTCAGGTAGCCCTGATCCATTTTATAGCTACACTGCTATAGGCTTCAACTGCTGGGGGACACATCAGGCTACATGGAGCCCTATCCTTCCTCTCCTCTCCTCTCCCCTCACACATTTTGAACTGTCATTAACTGTTGCACTTTGTAGTCTGGCCTTGGTGTCTCGCACTCTCTCTGTGTTTCCACAGATCTCTTCAGAGCTCCATCCCCCTGCACCAACCAACCAACCGCCGCCTCCATCACCTCCTTTCTCCTGCTGTTAAACCGGCCTGCACTCCCTGCTCACGACTCTGTCTGCCGTCCAGTAGTCCCATTAAGCTTGCCTTCCCTCCCTGCCCACCAGGAGCTGCCTTCATCATTTTTCGTCAATTGACTGATTCCATTTCCATGTTCTCCATATTCCATGTTGTAAAATGTTTTCTTGTCTGTATACAACATCTATTGCATGTCTGCCCGTCCTGGGTGAGGGATCCCTCCTCTGTTGCTCACCCTGAGCTTTCTCCATTTTTCCCTGTTAAAAGGGTTTTCTTGGGAGTTTTTCCTCAGTCGATGTGAGGGTCTAAGGGCAGAGGATGTTGTCATAATGCTGTGTAAAGCCCTTTGAGACAAACTGAATGGGCTAAAAAATGGGCTATACAAATAAAATTTCCTTGCCTTGCCTTGTTTCTGTTAAGCTAAGTCTCATTCAAACACAACAATTCACTTAAGCCCCTTTCCCACTGGCCAAAAAAACAGTTTAAACCATTTAAAATTAAAATAAGTTTGGTGTAATTATATAGGTTGGCGTAGTGTAAGTTGAAAGTCCGTTAAATATTCAGGAAATCTATGTAAAATTACACATAAAAACTAAATTTACATTTGATATGATCTGAAATTAGCAGTAAATTGTTGCAATTGTAAACCCAATATCTAGTTTTTCACGCTTTTTTTGACATGTTTTGAAAGATGAATCAAATTATTCTGTGTTGTATACTGCTATATTACATCAAATATGAATTAATATACAACCTTTTTACATAAAATAATGTCATTAAACCAAACTAATAACAACACGTTTCTGTAAATTTAAGCATCATTATTTGTATTACAACATTTATTTACCATATTTATAGGTAATTTCATTGTTTTAAAACGTGAAATGTTTCTAATTAAACATCGAAAACTACCTGAAATAACTAAATATACACTTGATATGATCTAAAATAACATTGAATTGTTGCAATTGTAAACCTAATATCTTGGGTTTTTAACAGTTTTTTGTCATGTTTTGAAAGATGAATCAAATTATTTAGTGTGTTTATACTGTTATATTACATCAAATATGAATTAATATACAATCTTTTTACATAAAATAATGTCATTAAAACCCACTAATAACTGCATATTTATGTAAACTTAAGCATTATTGTTTGTATTACAACATTTATTTACCATATGTATAGGTAATTTCAGTGTAGTAGCCAACTTTAAGTTAACATTAACATTGCCGTTGTTTATGTCGTGCTGAGTATCATAGGCTGGTGCATTACTGCTTGTTATATTTGTTTTCTACTATGTGCTGTGTTTGGTGTATTTTGTTATCTGCATGTTTGTTTATTAATCTACTTTCATGTATGTGTTTCAGACTTTTTTCAGTCATGATTGTTGTGATTATTATTGGAGTGAGGTTTTTTGAGTTTGTTACATGCATGCCTTAGTATAAATTAGAAACGGCTGAATATGATTTTGGGCAGTGAATGCAACCTGAGACTGACAGCTACACCAGCCAATCAGCTGCTGCAGCAGACAAACGGCCAGGTAGCTGGATGCAGACCCTGAAACCAGGGAGCAGCAGCAGTGGCGGAGGACCTTGAGGCCAGACCTTAGACATTGCAACAATATATTGGAGGCCTTTGGACGCAAAGTAGTAGAAGCAGGAGCTTCTGCCCAAAAGCTGTGAGTCCCTCCAATACACTGTTAACTGTAGGCTGAGAAGAACCCAGAACCAGAGAAAGTGCACTCTGTGTTGTGGAATAGACTGCTGGCCATTTCTTGTGTTCCAGGATTTTACGGGTGTCGCTGGGAGCAGTCCAGCCGAGGTAGAGGCTGGGTGAGGGATGGGAGCAACACAACAGCAGTGAGGCTTTCAGACTGAGGTTGATTGGAGGACAGCTCATGGTGATTGACCAGCGTGGCGAAGGAGATGACACTAACACTGTAGGAGGACAAAGACGGCATGGCCGTGAGCTCTCAGGTTAATAAATTTTGACGTTGTTGTTCTTAATTTTGCTTTGAAAAGAAGATTCCTTTTTTTAAGAAAAGACACTGCACCTAACCAGACATTATTCCAACCTGGACTATGAATAATAAATGGTTTCTGTGTAGTTCTGTGTTTGTGGGTTACTGAGTAATGCTCACCCTCGTAAACAAAGAACTTAAATTACAATACTACCATTGTTACATTTAGTTTAAACTCACCATGTGTGTCCTCTGTGTGCAGCTCTGTGTGCAGGAGAAGGTGGTACCATCCAAGATGGCTTCTAATGGAAGCAGGGGAGAAAGTGGAGGAGGCCACGTTGGAGGTGCCAGAGGGGAGGCTTAACTTAAAGGCTTAATTTATATAAATCTCAAAGAAGAATTTCTTTGTTTGTCTGTGCTCCCCTATTGTCTCTTTTGGCTAGATGGTGTCTATATAACACCCACCTATTGTTTCATTTGTCAGGTCAGTTATGTTGAGTTAAGTTGTTTGTTTCAGTTGACCTCAGTTTAAGTTATTAGGGCCCTCATTTAGAGTTGTTATTTTTCTTCATTTTTGTATTTGTACTATTTTATTTTGAGTTTGTAAATAAATTAACATCTTTTTGACATTTACACCTTGTGTTTCGTGAGCCTTTCCTGTTTGGTCCCAGATGACATGCCCATGAGGAGAAGAGAAGAGATGCCTGGTGGTGAGCTGCTTTGCCAAGTCCTGTTGTTACTGTTCTCGTCCAGTAAACTGTAGTTGTCCTGGCTGTGTGGTTTCAGTGTTGTCAAGGAGATTCTTGTTTTCTTTAAAGAGTTAGTCTGCACTGTGGCTCCTTTGCTGATGAACCCAGCAGGCTGACCATGGGTTGTGACTGCTGGTGCTTGATCTTAAGCCTTTTGCTAGGATCTCGTGTCACCAATAATGTTCAGTCCAATGCAGGTGGTCATGGATCATAGGTCAGACAGCAGCCGCTCCTGTTGAGGAGCTAGAGAGAGTGAGAGGAAAGAATGTGGAAAAAAGAGGGTCCAAAGCGAGAGATAGACAGACAGACAGACAGACAGACAGACCATCTTTCTATGTTCAACACTGAATCTGTTATAGACAATGAAATCCAACCTTTCTACTCGTTCTCCTGCTCCAACCTGTTGTTCTCTGGTCTCCATCATGCAAGACTATCAGCAACCTGCAGCAAGGGTTAGGGCATGTGTTCAGGATTCTAAGAGCCCTGCTATACATTGTGCTGGTTCCCAAGATGAAAGGGAGAGACATAAGCCCACTATTAATTAGAGGCACAGTATAATGAGGCTGCTTTCAGACTTCAGACTTTCCAGGTGAATAAAGACAAATGGCTTTTGTTTGTACCAGATTCACCATCTTGCATTTAAGTCCATTTAATGTCCAAGTCTCATCTGCCACAGCTGCAGACAGGGAAAAAAAGACAGAAATTGTGAAAAAAAAACAAAGCATTTGACACAATTTATAATAGAGGGAGAATTTTCTATAATGACATGGTATTTTCCTACTCTTGTCCCACAGCAGCGGGTGTAAGCAGGAAGAGCGGGGGCTGGTAGATCTGATATGACAACGCCGTCCTCTCTCTGGAGAAAAGTCTTTCATCAAGCACAACAAATATCTCACTTCCAATCACTTTGCTCTTGGCTGAATGGACATTTGCATGCAGGGCTCTCGTGTAGTAGCCATCAAATTAAAGATATTACTGTCAGGGTCAGCATGGATTTAACCATGAACCATGAAGCCATACCATCAGTGTAGTGATTATTAAAGCCCCGATCAATAAACACTGTAATTGCTTTATCTACAAGACGTGTCATAGCGTGGCTGAGGCTACGTGACGCTGAGGCTACAAATTCAGAGTCATCACACGAGCTGAACCATTCATAACTCTATACCTGGCTTTGACACTTGCAAGTGCAGTGACTGGCTGACTGCAGTGCACTCCACACAGGACTTAAAGCAAGAAACATTTCTGTGCCTGAAATGTTGCAAGTATTGACAAGTCACTGACAAATTAGTCAAAAATGTTATATAAAAAAAAGATGTTATAAAAACAAAAAACCAAAACTCACTCATTGCAGTTATTTTACGTTTAAATAGTCTGGTCACATGTATTATAACGCTAATGCCTCAGTGAGCTGAGTGTAAACCCAGGTGTTTATTAATAGAGGGTCTCATTGATTAGCTGTATATACACTATATTGCCAAAAGTATTCGCTCACCTGCCTTGATTCGCATATGAACTTAAGTGATATCCCATTCTTAATCAGTAGGGTTTAATATGACGTTGGTCCACCCTTTGCAACTATAACAGCTTTAACTCTTTTACGATGGCTGTCCACCAGATTCTGATGTTGGACGAGAAGGCCTGGCTCTAAGTCTCCGCTCTAATTCATCCTAAAGGTCAGGTTAAGGTGGGGCTCTGTGCAGGCCAGTGAAGTTCATCCACACCAAACTCTCTCATCCATGTCTTTGTGGACCTTGCTTTGTGCACTGGTGCACAGTCGTGTTGGAAGAGGAAGGGGCCATCTCCAAACTGTCCCACAAAGTTGGGAGCATGGAATTGTCCAAAATCTCTTGCTATGCTGAAGCATTCAGAGTTCCTTTCACTGGAACTAAGGGGCCAAGCCCAGCTCCTGAAAAACTACCCCACTATAACCTCCCTTCCACCAAACTTTCCACTTGACACAATGCAGTCAGACAAATACCGTTCTCCTGGAAACTGCCAAACCCAGACTCGCCAATCAGATTGCCAGATAGAGAAGTGCAATTCGTCACTCCAGAGAATGTGTCTCCACTGCGCTAGAGTCCAGTGGTGGCGTGCTTTACAGCACTGCATCCGACGCTTTGCATTGCACTTTGTGATGTATGGCTTGGATGCAGTTGCTCTGCTGTGGAAACCCATTCCATGAAGCTCTCTACACACTGTTCTTGAGCTAATCTGAAGGCCACATGATGTTTGGAGGTCTGTAGCGATTGACTCTGCAGAAAGTTGGCAACCTCTGTGCACTATGGGCCTCAGCATCTGCTGACCCCGCTCCATCAGTTTACATGGCCTACCACTTCATGGCTGAGTTGCTTTCGTTCCCAATCACTTCCATTTTGTTATAATACCACTGACAGTTGACTGTGGAATATTTAGGAGGGAGGAAATTTCACGACTGGACTTGAACACCTTTGGAATGAATAAGAGTGGAGATTGAGAGCCAGACCTTCTCGTCCATCATCAGTGTGTGACATCACAAATGTGTTTCTGGTAGAATGGTCAAAAATTCCCATAAACACACTCCTAAACCTTGTGGACAACCTTCCCGGAAGAGTTGAAGCTGTTATAGCTGCAAAGTGTGGACCGACATCATATGGGTTGAGAATGGGATGTCACTTAAATTCATATGCAAGTCAAGGCAGGTGAGCAAATACTTTTGGCAATATAGTGTGTATGTATCTTGCTACATAAAAGTAAAAAAATACACAAGATATTTTCCATATATCCACATATATAGGGCTGTACAGTGGTTTTGTGGCTCTGTCGCCTCTCACCAAGAAGGTTTTGGGTTTGATAGATTTCAGACGCTGTTGTGTGACTTCTCTGGCCCGGCATATCTGTATGGCCCTTTCCAGGGACAAATTAACTTTTCCCAGTAGTTTCTCTCTGAGTCCTTTATCTCTGAAGCCCATCACAATTATGTCTCTGACTAGAGAGCCTGCCAGCTCTCCAAAGTTGCATGACAGGCACTTAAATTTCAAGTCAGTAATAAATTCCTCGACTGACTCTGACACTATTTGGTTTCTGCTGTCTCATATGTACCTCTCATATGTTTCGTTACGTCTTGGCATGCAGAACTATTCAAATTTACTCAGTACTGTGTTATAGTTCTTTTGTTCTTCCATTGTTAGGTGGAAGCTGTTGAAGATGTCTATGGCTTCGGGTCCCACGACTGTCAGAAGTAGTGCAATTTTTTGTTTGTCGTCCTTCTCTGTCGCCCCTATCGCAGTTAGGTAGAGCATGAAGCGTTGTTTAAAACGTCTCCACTGGTCCTCAATATTATCAGTTAGTCTCAGCTCCATTGGAAGTTTTAGCTGCTCCATTTTAATCCAGTCTCACCGTCAAGGCCCACACAGTCGCTGCGCTGCCCTGTCGTGGTGGTCCACACCAGCTTCTCAGGTGCTGCAGTAATGGCAGCCAGGTTTAGCACCGGTCAGCTAAGATGCTGCTTTCCTGCCCCACGCTTCACAAGTGCCGAGTTGAGGCCAGGTCCATGAACTCCTGGTACCATGTGTTATTTCCATGTGACAGGACGAGGCGGCTCCCATTTCTCATTTAACATTTCTCTTTTTATTTTTTTCCAAGCTCAGAACAAAGGATAACAGACTCCTGCTCCTGATTCTTCACTCTGGTACATGCCCTCTGCTCCGTGCCTCCCTCGTGAACCCATGTCACGAGAACCACTGACAAGACTGAAATATGTCACAGTTAACACCATATATAGAGACAGATACTCACTCACTGACTGCAGGACAGAACCCAGTGATATGATGATAACTTTAAAGACCATTTAGAAATAATATATGTAGCTACTTTTAACTTTGGGGAGCAATAATACACTGATTCACTGAAGGTTTACGTGTGTTAAAACGTGTGCAAACTTAATTGCACACGCAAACACATGTTGAAGCTGAGCTACTAACCGGGCACACCGAAGATTGGGTCTCCTAAACAGACAAAATAGCACGCGTGTTTGCATTAATGAATATGCAAATATGGGCGTTTCTGCCAGAACGCGCCAAATGGTGGGAGGAGTAGATGCAAATAGATTTATTTAGCACATGCAATGTGACCTACCAAACCTGAAACAGATTGCGGTGGCTGTTTTTGCGTCTTTATTTAGCAGGTTTGAGAGTCAAGTCTTAACTGGCACCGCTTTGTGCACAATGGCTGCGGTCGTGATTTTAAGCCTCATTTGGTCACCCTACTGCAGACACACCGACTCACTATAACACGACTGCTCTGAGTGATAACTACCTACTCTCCACACTGAGCTATGGCAGTGCCTAGCATAGAACTCCCTCTCGTTATGTAATATTATGCAATGTTGAAAAAAAAGGAGTTTTTAGACGCTTCTGCAATATGTTCTTTAAGCGCAGCTACACACACTGCTTGTCTTTTCTCCAGTGTGCTCCTCTTGTCTCCTGCCTCGCGAGTACCTGCTGCTCACCTCTGGGACCAGGACTGAGAGACCTCACCTCTGCCTTCACCCCATCTTTGATCCCTCTGGTCAAGGCGTTTAGATCCGAGTGTGGCCTGAGTGTCCCACCTGAGCTCTCTATCAATTGATCGGATCAAATTTAATTCTGTGTTTTGCGGCCATCCAGCTCTCTGTCCACACTGTCTATGGTGGAAATGATTACCACACGCAAAACCCTCATTTAAATACTGGAGTTTGCGCTTGCTCTGATTAACTGGGTTACTCTTAGCAGATCACCCATTTTGTGTGCGCTAACAAAACGTGCAAAATTTTAGCGGGAGCACGCAATTTAGCGCCCCTCATCTGGGATCTTAGTAAATCAGGTCCATACAGTATTCATATTGTCACGTGAATATGTGTATTGTTATGTAGACTTATACAGGCTATAATCAGGGTTGCAGTTATACTTATTTTACTTTTTTCTTGTTTGTCTTTTTCTTCCGAATACACAAGTGACAATAGGAGGTAGTGCAGTGGTGCAGTGATTGACACTGTGGCCCCACAGCAAAAACGGGTTAGAAGCTGTCAGCCATCTGGGGCCTTTTTTCACAGGCTTAGTTTCACAGGTGACTCAAAATGGAGCGTGAATGTGAGTGGTTGTTGTCTCTATTTGCGACGTGTCTCTTGTGATAGACTGGCAACTTTTCTTTTTTTAATCCGCTAATTACATAATATGTGCACTGTCTAGTACCCAACTGCCACTGACAACTGTTTTGATAACAGCTCAGCAAGCAAATTAACACACAGGTATTAGCAAGCTTCTTGCACTGTTCATTTTTACCATTGCTTTGTGTAACTACTGTGATCTGAAGGCTGACACTATGACACTATGTTCTGCCCATACCAAATAGTCTATGACTATGAGAGGAGCAATGATGCAGGGATGATGCTGGTACTTTTCTAACCTCTGTACTTCTGTTTGCTGCGGCTACACTGACTGAGGTGAACAGTGTCATTTGCAGCAGAAATCATCTTCTTTGCACCCTTCAGCTCACAGAAGTTTCATCACCCAGAGAACAAACGTGTTGATGTACAAAAATACATTTATTTGAAACAATTTCAAAATGACAGCTTCTTTACTGTAGAAATATCGAAATAAATGAAACAGAACATTACTGATGATGCATGCATTGTAGATTTTTGTGCACTGAAGAACATTACAATGCTTTTGCCTTCTGAAAGATCACAAATGCGAGAATCTCTTTTATTTTTGGATGGATGGATTCCTACTGGAGGTCTGGGTCTTACAGCAAAATGTGGCATTTAAGAGAATGCATGAGACAGCAATTTCCAGTGATCAAAACTGTGATTGAATGAACAATGAGGCAATAAACATGAAGCAATTACCCAAAGCATACAAGTTTTTTTCACTGGTAACAGTTGTGTGCACATACAAAGCACAACAATTCTTTACTTCCTTTAGACTTTTAAAGAATGGCAAATGCTTAGCCAGCAACATCTGCTACAAAGTGCTGCCTGGTTCTAGTCATCATCCGTTGTTCGCATTTTCAAACAGTCCATTTTGATAAGAGTCAGAACAAAGTGACACCATCAAAGCTCCCACCCATACACAATCCAGCCAAGCAAACAACCCTTTGCTTATGACATGTGTTGAATACAACAAAACTTAAGAACAATATCTGTTCAGTGTGTGCTCTGTCTGCAGTAACAAAGCTCTGCCCGGCTGTTTGGTCTGAGATGAAAGTGCTCGGTTCAAGGTAATGCATATGTGATGTGACAGCTTACTTCTATGTGCACTGTTCTCTTGACCCTCCTACAGCTCCAGCAACTATTGTTTAACTAGAGCTGAGCATTGTGGTTAAAGGTCTGCATTGGACATGCTCTACTCAGCTGTACACACCGGGAGGCCGGCACGTGTCAACTCAGGGCCACTTCCACCTTCTAGGACGAGAGAACACAGCACTGGTGGTGAACTGCATGCTGGGGTTGGTTGTGTTGTAGAAGGAGCCCAAAGGCACTAGGGAGAGTGGCTTCAGGCTAGGAGCCCAGCTCAGTTGTGTTATATCTGTTCTCCTTGTACACTGTGACATGTTTACATAAGTCAAAACTGTTCCAATTTTGTTTTGTATATAATTGATGACAGCATTCGGGTTTTGTCACATGAATAAAAAACTATTTTAGCAGAACCCTGAGTAGCGGATCAAATATGAAACACAAAACTTAAGGGTTCATCCCAAATTGCTATTACATCCATTTATAAACAAAATAATGACTTAATAAATTCAAGTGAATTAAAAGATTGTGTGATAGTCTGTATATCGTTGAGTTGAAACATGAGCAATTGTGTATCTTCTAAAATGCCAATATGATATAAATCTGCTTAAGCCTGGATTCAGTAGTTTGAGGATCAACTGTCAGCATTAACAAGTAAAACTACATTTATAAATAGCTGAAGGATTCTATTTAGATCACCTTTATAAGCCAAAAGGACCAGGTGCTCAAAGACTGATTAAATGTAATGTTTTTATGAATCTGCAACATTAGAGAAACATGTGACCAGTTCATAAATATTACATTGATGAGCTTAAAATATTGATATGCTATGCATACAAGTTTCTGAAAGGTGAAACACCAGTACATGTGATGTGATCTGTGAAGTTGTTTCAGGAGAGAAAAGTGCCGCTCTGGATTTGTCCAGCTACAACACAATCCTAAAGTACTGTCAGAGTCTTTGGCTAAGGACCAGCACTGGTCTGGAGAGCACACATCATCCTGAGGCAAAAGACAATTTGGCTTGTTGTCAATCGACTTTTTAAATTGATATGAATTAGCTACTGCAGATGTAATCTGCAGCAACTGACATTTTTCATTTGCACTCCTGATAGTGATTTCCAATGCCTTAAAAATGAGAAGTCGGACTTAAATGTTTTTCGCATGCTATTGCTATGGCAACTGGTATGTCAGCAGGGTAATATATGCTAATAAGCATGACATAATTACAACCAAAGGTGATGGAAAATCAAAGCACTGGACCAGAAAAATTGACCCGATGATGGCACTGGATGAAATCACTAGGAACCACCAGAATCTTTACATTTCATCCCAAAGAGGTCAAAGGTCAGGATCAACTTTGTGGACATTTCAGTTACAAACACTGATTTCAACCTCATGGTAAAAGTCAGGCCTTATCAAAAGCAGAGTGATTCATCCTATGGATACTGTTAATGTAAGAATTCATCCAATATATGTTGAGATGTGTCATGTTGGACCAAAGTGGTGGACTGACCAGCTAAAGAGGGATTAGGAGGCAATGGAAGAAGTTATCACAACCTATCATTACGCTGATTTAGAGGATGTGCTGTAAACATAATGTCACTTTTTATCATTTGCAGTGAATGTCATCATCTTACTCCCTGCATGTGAAAACTGTGGATTTGATCATTGGTAGCCACAACCTTAAGGAACATCATTGTAATGCAGCGTTTGTTCTGAGACCACGACCATCGAGACAAAGGCGAAAGCAGTGATGATGATCACATTTGGTTCAGACAGTTTAGAGACTCCATGAGACTTTAAAAAATGTTCCAATATCTACTGTAAATGTCCGATGAAAACAGAAACACACTGAATGTGATAATGTTTGTGTTAATCCTTTTCATTTCATTTCCAGGTAATGGGTGGAAGTTAAATCTGTAATATGCCAATATACAGTTCTGGTGCATTAACCTGCATTAAGAGATAAATGCTGTCTTCAAGGTAAATATCGTGCTCAAGTGTAAATAAAGAAAATGAGAGCAGAACAGAAGTCTAGGCAAAACTGATTAGGGTCTTTTGATGAATGATTAGAAAATTAGTATTTACAACATTTGCCTATCTACAACACAGAAATCGTGTCCTCAATAACTACATGCACAAGTCAAGGACCTTAGCGAAACAAAGTTGATTTTCTGTTTGACTTTTAAACACACTTTCAAAAAACAGACCATTGTGAGATCATCTGTCATTGCCATGGTACTCAGACTACGAGCATGTAGAAAGTAATAATATATACATTGAACAGAACAAATGATGATATTGTACATTTCAATAATATTCCCTGTTTGATTGAAGACTCGGACAGTATAGTCTATATATAGGCAGAAATGATTTTCAAAGCAAACTCTTTAGGAAATTTACATAACTCTCCATAGGTTTTCGACGAAAGATATTTCACTCTGTAAATGAATGTTGTTATGTAGCTTATACATCCACAAAACTTAATAAGTTTTGCCAGTAATTACAATAATCTCATTAAGTAAGTTGACATTTACTGCATGGATGTTGTTGAATGAGACATCCATGCAAGTCTGTATAAATGAGGTCCCTTAGAAAACTATTAACATCAGTTTTGTTGAGAATTACAAAACAGAAAAAGAGAACCCCCAGCACTGTCACACTTTGCTCTGTACAGAAACTTGCTGCCTTATCCAGCTTCACACACTAGTACAGTTTGGAATCTCCCTTGTGCTCTCACATGCGTTTCCAACACCCCCTAAGAGACAAAAGAACAAAAACAAGCCAAGAAGATGGTTACTTCAGCATTGTCACTTAGAGGCCTGTAAAACAAATAACTTCTTTGATATTGACACCTCGTTTTAATTACTGAGGTTCCAACACACTAATCAAAGGCTGTGGAGCTGTGAAGTACTGTACCACTGAGAGTAGAAAGTGAATCATTATGAAAATGTGTCTTCTTCTGTTATGATACCTTTGAATTTAATGAATGGGGACATAATTATTACACATTATTTTCACAGCTAATTTCAGTTTTTAAATTCATTATTTGGCTTTATTTCCTGAGGCATCAGAAACAAGAGTAAATAATGCACAATACAGATTCACCTCTGACAGGATACCTACATGATATTATCAGGGTTTAGCTTGGGCACTTCAAATCTATCCTGCTGGGGGACTTAAACTTTGGAGAAGGGGTCTACGTTGCATTATGGAAAACATCATATCCTGAAGGTTCTGCATGGATCAGGGAGTCAATCTGAATATCTTTGTCTCTTTTGCGCAGACTTTGACCATTATTTTTTAGGATCTACTTCTAGTGACTCCAGCTGTTTTCTGGCTAATCATCAGGGGAAAATATTATCAACTGGAATTTTGACATTTGTTTGGCTTAAATATATAAAACATAATGATTGATGAATTATCAGTAACTTGAATGATTTTCTGTTCCCCTCAGAGAGTGTAAGCAATCAAAAGTTCTGCTTACAGTTCTTCCCGTGTATTTTGTGGGTTCTGTGTTGACACATACGTTCTGCTACAAATCCTTGATCAGTGGAACAGTGACAACCAGACAGCAGCATGTATCATACTGTGTCACATGCACAAACAAAACTCATAAAAATATTATTACATATCTTTTCACTGATGGGAATAAAAGAAAGGTAATAATGGGACAATTCATTCTGCACTTTCAGATCCTCTTCTACTGCTGCTATATTTAAATCTTGTCTTTTTCCCTTTAGCATGCGGACAGGGACAGACTGGGACTAAAAAGCAGCCCTGGACTTTGACTTGGCCTGCCCCAGTGACATTCTGTTGCCAGAGGGATTGGGTGGGGATGAGGGAGAGCACCCAATCCCTCTCCGTCGCTCGCTCGCTCACTCACTCACTCACTCACTCACACTCACACACTCACACACATACACACACACACACCTGCTTCTTTCCTGTTCCCCTCCTCTGCTCTCAAGGAGGGCTGCTTGTCTGCTCTTTTGTTCTTCCAGATGTGAATGGATCTGTATGGGCTTACATTTGAGTTCTCAACTGGCCGGGTTGGTCCAAACAACCCAATCGGACATGTGGGTTCGGGCCGAGAATTAATGCTAGTGAGTCGGGCCGCGTCGGATCCAGGCTTCGGCACCCATGTGTTGGGCCGCGTCTGGTTTTAATCAATACGGGGATAAACATTGCACACGAGCTCAACCAGAGTCCTCTGTAAGCATAACTAAACAAGGCTTTTCTAACGGTCAACACTAGATCACAGAAAGACTTGGCTGTCAGGTATTAAAAAAATGGTGACTCCGTGGCAGCCACCAGCCATCCTGGACTGTTCTGTGATTCTCCAGAACACACAGATGGCCAGTCCACCACTGCATGTGGGCACATGGAATAAATCACCGCACTAACAACCAACATGTGCCATGGTGCCAGAAAACCACAAATAAGTGTACAAAAAAGGAGAGTATCTGCACACTTCAGATGCAAGTTTCCCATAAGAGCAGGATTGGTGCAGCACAGGTGTTACAGATTGCCCTGATGAATCACATAAGGACTCCACTGAACTCATGTGCTGATTGTAACCCTGATGAAGGTCTAAGCTTGGTCTATTAAAGATACTGAAACTTGCATCTAATCCAAGTGTGCAGATATATACTCTCCTTTTTGTACACTTAGCATGTGGGCGCATGCAGTCAAAGTAGGACTGTTCCTATTCTGGTTTTCCAGTATATTTTATACTTGTATTATAATGACTATTTTACATTACAATGAAGCAGAGTATTTCTATCATCTCAGTGCAGCACCTTCTTCAACAGTTATTATTATTTTGTCTTATAGAGTATCAGTCATTGACCTCCTGCACCAACCAATCAGTTCAAGTTGCAACATGATTTCAGTACAGGCTTAGTCTGCTTTGTGTGGAAATACAGGTTTTATACAAATGGTAATGACATCCATGCAAGTCTGAAAAAATGAATAAATACATTTCATGCTAATGATGGAATCCTCATGGCTTTGATGTGCCACATGTGTTTCCCAGCCCTGACAGCTTGGAAATTTCAATATTTGGTCAGAATCAGTTTGCTCTCTAAAACTGTGAAACTACAGGAGCGTTATCTATTTTGAAAACCATCACAGAGGTGGACTCAGACTTGCACTGGCCACACTGGATATGAGCTGACCTTTAATGGCACTGCTGTGTCAAGTAAGGTGAGAGGAAGCAGGATTCTACTTCTGTTTGAAAACCTGCTGTATTTGTGCCAGATTGAAATATTCTTTTTTTTTTTTAATAATTTATTTATTTATTTTATTTTTTTTTTTTAAATAAAAAAATAATAATTTTTTAAATAAACCAAAGAGAAAAGTGATTAAGGCCACTGCCACTGCATTCCTGCTGGCCTATTCAATTCTTAGGCTGCATACTTAAATATGTTGATTTAATTAATTATTCATTGTCCTCAGTACTGCAGGTCTTACTGGAACCTACTCTTGAATATGGTTAATGTATCCATTCTGTGGCTCCCACTACTCTCCTTTCTATGAATAATTAAAACATGCTAAAAGGAGATCAAGTTGCTAATTCTCTATTTAAAACATAATTCAAATTCAATAGTATGCCAACAGTGTGACTGGAGCTGAATCTGCACACATTAATTCTGTGCATTAGCAAGACAAGTTTTATCTCAATCTCAACTTTAACATAATCACCCTGTTTACACCTGGCATTAACATGCGTCTCCTATCCAGATTGTATCTGGATACAGTTTGACTGGATAGCATTTACACCTGGTATCAATCTAGTCCTATCGCGGGTAAATTCAAAAAGAAAATAAAAGGTTGAAGTATTTCCATCTGCCTAGTCATATGCAGATACAGGACACATTACCGTTTATACTTGTGTTCAATGTGGTCACAATGTGTCCCTGACCACCTTCAGAGATGGTCAGGGTGGCCCATCTGATCACAATCCGTCCTCAATGTGTCTTGGGTGCATTTACACCTGTACTTTCGTGTGATCAAGTACTATCTGACTGCAATCTGATCACTGAAAACGCATGTTGATGTCAGGTGTAAATGGGGTGAAAGAAAAAATCCAGTCTTTGATCAGGATACTAGAATCTTTTTCATAAAAACTGCCTCTGCACTTAACAGAAAAATTGGCAGAGAAACATTTTGTTTCCATACGTACTTTTGACTCTGGAATCCAGTTCCTTTTCCATGAGCTCCTTGGATGTGGAGAACTCACTCAGAGTGATTTTAGGCGTACTGTCGCCCTGGCCCACGGAGCCGATCATCTCCTGCTCCTTCTCCTGGTTCACCTCAGCATATATGTTGATCCAAGGTATTTTTCTAGAGATTTGAAGAAAAAGAGCAGATTAAGCCACAGAGCAGTATAAGAAAACCATCTTGTTTGTCTAGCAACATTTTAAAGGAGTAATGTATTCATTCTTTCTTACAGTGAAGGCAAAATACCAGTCACTTCAACATGACAAACATTTATTAAAAACTCCCTTACACATTCCTCCACAAACCAAACCAAATCAGTCCTGTAGCTTTGTGCTGATAAGCTCTTTCAAAGTTGTGGTGACTATAATCATACTTCACTAACTAATTTATAGGCAAATTACAGTAGTGTTGGTATCTTTCCCCATCTGCATTTACAACACCCAATATGCAGTACATCTTTATTTACTCACTTACCAATTTATTTCCAATTACTATTCATTTTCATTATTAATTGCTCTGTTTTGTCAACTGTGAGACTTCTTGAAAAATGCATCCTCTTTAGACTAATGGGAAATATTTCATATCCATAATTAATGACAGCTTTTCCATTTCCCTCCGACTTTTCAAGAGAATCATTTTGAGTATGAATAATTCATTCTGCAAATAACAGCCAAGGCACAGCACCCGCACATTAAACCATTTAATGGTCCTTTTCTTTGCATTTTATCACCGATTAGTGTGTATATGTGTGTGTGTGTGTGTGTGTGTGTGTGTGTGTGTGTGTGCGTGCGTGTGTGTGACTGTGAGAATGCCTCATACCTTGCAGTACTAGAAGTATTTCTAAAATGTCTAGTGGGACTTGTCAAATCAGGTTTCCAAACATAACTGTAATTGATTGGTCCAGACCGTGGCCAATCTGGCATCATCAATAATGGAGGATATTGTAATAGATACGGTATATGGTTCTATATGAGTGTGCTGTATGTGCAGCAGGTGAAAGTAACCACAAAGCAGTAGTGCCTCTTGAATTTGTAGATAAGGAATACTGCCAGGCCCAGGAACACCACCGATAGGAGCATCAGCATGGCCGAGCTGCTGTGTCGGGGGTTGGAGTCCACCAAGGGTGCTGTGGGAGTGGGAGAGAGGACAGGGATTGCTGCAGCTGTTACATGTTCTTTAATAACCTTGTCTTGTGTGTTCTGTTCAGCATTTACATCCACCAACATAAAAAAAAAAACATTTGAATGAATATGAACATACAGGTGCAAAGGAACATCCACTGTCCCAAAATAACAAATACCGTGGGTGAAGAATTTGAATAAAGTGTGTTGTTGTTGTAGCTCTGTATCTAACCATGGCAAAATCTGGTACAATCACTGTTACTCAAAGTGCACTGCCCTTTATAATAAATGAAACATTGAAAACAGTATGTTGATGAATTTGACCTGGTGGAAACCCCTGGTGTAACATTAGGCTGCATTAGGTGC